>PVJH01003905.1:0-134037 GCA_004026705.1 Nesogale talazaci | reverse complement strand
TGTTTGTTTGTTTGTTTTTGGGAGGGGGGAGCGCACCACTGCCCTCTGGTGGTCGTGGGAGCTACCCAGCCTTGCTGCTTCTGGATTAGAACCGCCAAGCCAGTGGGCCACAGTCCCACACTCAACCACTACACTACTGGGGCTTAGCCCCAAATCTCTGATCTTAAGTTTAGGAGTTCAATACTTTCATTCTTGACAACTCCACTGCAAGTCTTAAGTATGGTAATGACTTTTATTGTCATATTCACAGGTCTGACATACCCTGAAGGAATAGGACTTATACAAGACACGTACTTGGTGGGTGAGACTCTTAGGAACCACCTTAGAATTCTGTCTCTCTAGAAGGGTAAAAAAGTTGTAGGAAATGTAGAATATCGATCTAAGATTCATATTCAGAGACACTGAGAAAGAAAAATAATGTAAATTAAGAGAAATAAAAATCATAATGGCTTAGAACTGAAGTATATAAATCTTCAGAATAAAGACAATTTATTCACTATTAAATACAGAGAAAATATCTAATCTACATCTAGACACCTATTATAGATTGAACATTAGTACCCTAAGTCCCCTGGCGCCCAGCTACCACTACCAAGTGCTTTGAGAAAGGATCTCATTAAAAAGCTTTGGAAAGAGTGAGAGAAAATGGAGAACAAAGTTGAAAATCATACAAGAGACCAAGCTTCATGGTCAGATAGCGAGCAAGGGGGTCACTGAGACCAAGGTCCTTCCTCACCGAGGGGTTCTGGAACTGAGCGGATCCCTGTGAGAAAATCATCAGCCATTGAAGGTTGAAAGGCTAACATTTACTGTGGGACAAAGTTCAGAGGGTTAGGAAAGAAAGAGGAAGTCCATCAGACTTGGGAATCCTGTTATCAGTTCCTGGCAGCTACGTGAGTCAGGAGAAGACGTCAGTAGCCCATCTGACACACGGCTTTGCAACTTGCCAGCCAATACAGTTGCATGAGCTATTTTCTAGAGATAAATCTCTGTATGCATAAATATATGTGTCACTCTTCTAATTCTCTAGAAAACTCAGACAAATACATTCATAAGTAGGCTAGACTGGGAAGACTATAGAGGGACAATTGCCACTCTAGCAGACAATGAAGTAAAAAACACGTTTGACCAGTTAGAGCAGAAACATAATGCTATAAAATCTAAATTGTCAGAAAGAAAATCTGTGAGTCAAAAACCAAAACCAAACTCAACATACCTGACCATAGCAATCTCCCTGGGAGTTTCTGAGACTTTTAATGTTTATGGGAGCAGAAAACTCAGTCTTTGTCCTTCAGAGCTGCGGATAGTTTTGAACTGCCAACCACTTGGATTGCAGCTCAGCCTGTCACCATTATACCACTCAGTCTCCTAAAGGCAGGCATTTAGCAAGGAAGACTTAGCAGGGATAGATGGGTAACACAAAGGGGGATAACATAATTGGTTACATTTGCTTTAAAATTTATTACACGATGGTCACAGTACAGTGGCAGGATATATTTTTCTGCTAACCTGCTGTTAAAAATTCTTTCAGTCCTGCCAGTTTCCAGGAGTCCATTGTGAAGATTTACCGATACTTTTCTATATCAAGACCCTTCAGGCAGCTATTGCATCTAACATCTGGATAGCCATAGTGGGAAGATCCTCTGGGAATAGATTATGATATTGTGTACTTACCAAATATCAGAGAAAAAGAATATCTTCTCTTGGGTGTATGGTTAGGTCATCAAGTTAGAAGTACTATTGCTAGAAAATTCAGGTTTAAAGTTCAAAACATGGAACTCAGGTCTGATTTCAGACTTTTTATTAATACAAAACAAGGACTTCTACTTTTAGACTGTTTCACAGGAAAAAGAAGAGAAAGAAGAATAAAGATATACTGGATGTGTGTGTAGACTAGTAAAAATATTTTCTGGTATATTATCATAATCTCAAACTCTAACTGCACAAATATAATGAGGGATAGAATCATTATAGTTGGAACCAACAGAAAACTCTGCAGCAGAAAAGATGACTTAAGTAATTGAGAAAAAAACTCTTCAATTTATGAACAATGAAAGCTTTAAGCATGTGTTGATCATATCAGTGATTCCTGTCTTCAGATGAACTTTCCTCTTTACATTATTGACATGACTTCTGGAATCCCCAGAATGACTGAAGAGAGCACATGCTTATCCGCCACTGACCTATCCACAATCTGGGGAGATTTGTACCAAGTTCGAACTTAATACAAAACATCTGGCCCAGTCTTTACATGTGAAGACTGCTATAGTCCTATGTGTATGTATATCTGGTGATTTCTTAAAAAACAACAACAAAAATGGGAAATTGTGAAGAAAATGTTGGTTCTACATTTCAGATGATTAATTTTTTTCAACAGATTAAACTATTTCTCAGCTCCCAGTTGCTTACTCTAACCACCCCTCTTGGATGATTTATTTCCCCCTCTTGTGAATTACCGTCTTCCCTTGCACCCAAATGAATGAGAAATGTGTAATGAAAGCTTTTTCTTATGAAATGTAGAGTCCCATCAACTGCCATTGTATGGATTGCAGCTCCGACTGAACCTGTGTCTAGCAGAATAGAGTTGTGCTCCCCAGGGGTTTTCACTTCTGATCTTTATATAAGTGTCACCAAACCTCTATGTTGAGCTGCCTCTGTGTGGAACTGAACCACCAATTTTAATCCACCATACATGTGTTTTCACCCTGCACCATGCAGTGATTGGCATATTCTTGTAGTTCTAAAAAGCATTTAATAGAAATATTCTTTGTTCCTTTTTATGTAGAGCCAAGAAATAGGGTTCATCTGCTTGATTGTAGGCCTTCGAAGAAAGAGACAGCGCCTCTAACAATGGACTAATAGCATGAACCTAACAAATTGCCATATAGGACTCAATGAGTGTTTATAGCGTTAAGATGTTAAATGCTATTTAAAAATTCTAGTTTTATTGTTCAGGAAGATTTCTAAAAAGGCAATAATAGCCTAGTTTAGTCTAGTGTCTTTAACAAAACCCTGAATTTCTGTTATGTCATTTCTAAGAAGTATCACTATTCAACTAGGGATTCTGTGAAAGCTGGGTAATATCTTTTGTATTTCATGCCTTGCTACTTTTTCATTCTGAAACTTTGGCGCCTTTTTTTTAACTTAATAAAGAAAATTAAAGGGGGGGTACATACAAGGAAAGTCATTATTCTAGGTTGGAGTCAACACTATCATTGCTATTCAAAGGCAGGAAATAATCAGATGTTAGCTTGCAGCCAAGGAACCCATTTTATTTGTAATGGAAGGAAACAAAAGCGGAAGGCAGATAATGCATTAGGACCTGAAAGAAAAGGCAAGGGAAAAGAATAGGATCATTCATACTGCTTTCTTTTATTCTCACTTGACATATTTGAACTATTACTTGTGAATTATAGCCGAAAGATAAATATACTATAGACCATTCATCAATCACTATATTGATAAAGTCAAGATTTGTAGTCTTAAAGAGTATCTTCCTATACCCTATCTGTGCTGTGATACATATTGGATTGTGTCTTACTCAAATTATGAATGTGTGTAGCTCCTGGGAGAACCTGGCCTCTTTACCTTGTTCCATACTTTATGCATGAATTCATTCAATATATATCTTGAATGAATTTATATATAAATATTTATATCGATGATAACACAGTGCACAAAATAGAACCAGTCCCCTAGTGGAACTTAGATTCCTACATTCTGACATACAATCAAGTTGCAAAATAAGTTTAGGTCACGAGTTGTCATAGGCAGAGTTCTCTAGAGAAATACAACTGTTAACCCTTATATATGCACATAAGAAAAGAAATTCATACCAAGAAAATGTCATGCTCAGTTTTAGGCTCAGGTAAATTCATGTGTGTACATTCGTTGTTAGACTGTGAGCTTCTCTTGACTTGAAGAGTTGCAGGGGCTGATGAATCAATGTTGGCAAAAAATAGGACAGGTTGGTGATTGCAGTGGTGAATAAATCCAGTCAGCAGTGCTGATGACAGATGGCTTAAAAACTCCCACGTGGCAATTATGACAGGCAATATGGCAGGCCACAGACCCAAACCCAAAGAATCAGAGTTGAATGGGTCAAGAGCCAAATTCAGACCCAACAGGAAGCAAAGAAGCTTTCCCACAGTTAGCGTTTCTGTTGGAAACAGGTCACATCCTTGAGACAATTAATTGCATCACTGTTTGCCTTCAGTAAGTTCTTTGTATTCCACCCTAATTTTATCCCATCATGGAAGCTTACAACTAGATGAATGTCACTACAATATGTTAGGTCAGGTTGTAAGGATTACTAAGTGCTAACTATTTCACCAGGTAGTCTACAATGCAAATATTTCTTGTGGAATGAGATAAACGTTTTGTAAAAGTGAAAGAGGTAGTTAGCATGTAGCTAAAATTGTGGCTTTCATTAAAAAAATATGCCTCAGGGAAAGCTAGCAACATTTGCAGTCATTTCTTAAAATCAGCAGGTAGTGAATATACAGATAAAACTTCATTTGAATCCATCTTGCAGATTGGATAATGATCTGAATGTATCATCACGATATAATCACTATGTAAAACATCATTATGATATAAAATCTTGGCAGTAGATTGTCAAGCTTTTCTTCTGAAGGGCTTCTTGGTTAACTGGAATATCCAAGCTTCTGGTTAGAAGTCCAGCAATTTCATTTTTCATATCCCTTAGTATCCCTAATACAAGTAAACAACCTAAACCTGATCATTCTCCCTACACTATTTAAGCCTTATTCCACGGTGGGCTAATGCTAGAGAGTTTGCCATTGGCGCCCGTCTGGAGTCCACTTCCCCACATGCCTCGTTGCCAGCAGTCAGCATCTCTGGGACAGCCACTGGTCTCTGGCGAATTGGTATACTGAGCGAGATAGACGAGGAGTGAAGGTCTCTACTGGATGCTGTGCTAAAAATGTTGAAAGCCCAAAGTTGGACTCATTTGTTCCTCAAAGCAACTATGCTTGTTTTCAATTTATTGATAAGAAAAACTTAGACTCAGTTTGGGAAAATTGTTCACACCATCGTCAGATTGTGGAATGAATATTTAATTCCAGTTCTACCTAACTCTCTTTAGTTCAGGTACACAGTTAGAGAAGATCCATAGATTAGAGAACGTTGGCATCTAGCATGCCTGCAATGTCATGCTCTTCAGAAGCTACCTAAGAAACATCGAGGAGGATTGATGATCTCACTACTCTTTTAGAATCCCACGGCTTAGATGATGCGTTTTCGCCAACATCAATGGGGGAGATAGTGCATCATTTAGTACGTGGCATGATGGGTACTTTTAAACAATTGTGTCTAGGGGGGCAAAAGCATGCATTCTGCTATATATAATTAGAAAACATCTGGTTTTGTTTCAAGGGAGAATAATTGGCTTACCCAAGTGGAAGACACTGGATTCAACAATAGAAGAAATCTTCCTATATGGGTGACATATACTAAGCAGGGTTCAGTTTCAACAGAGACTCAAATGAACTCCTTAAAACAGATTAGAATTGAGCGCAAGGAACAGATATTATTGGGCTGCCATGCAGGCCCTACCTGAGGGCATTATTGCTCGTGCAAAGTTTTCCATTTAGCCAGGGTAACAGCTACTACAGATATCAGTAGTGCTATGTTGGAAAACATTCCAGAAGTGACTGTGTCAAAGTGATTTTAGAGGGAATACTCTGTTCACGCTCTAGCCCAGTGAAGGAGAGTCAAAGTGAAGTATATGATTAAGCCTGGCTGAACTACTTTGACACTCCTAATCAAAAAAGACAGTCTAATAGAACCAGCTAAGTACTTCTCTCTTCCCTTTCTCTGGGACTTCAGGACATTTTGAATTTTCATTTGTGTGACATGTAAGCTTTCTGCTGGTCAAAGCTAGTTAGCATTTTATGTAATTTGTCACTATTATATTATAGTTTATAGATGAAGTAACTGCTGATTGAAGAGAATCTACAAGATTGTTAATGAAGGCAATAAGTACATGGCCTCCAGTTTATATATTTATCAATGTCACCATCTTTTAGAAATAATCTAATAAAATCAAATCACTTTATAGGTTTAAATTTTTAACTTAACATAATATGCAGGTTGTAAACCTAAGAATGAGAAAAATGCCAAACTGATTATTTACCATTTCACATTTCATTATATTTATTATGACCAGTAATTCTAATCATTATTTCCATTACCAAATAGAATTTTTTGAGAGAGAAGAGTACATTTCTATACCAAATAGCAAGACAGACTTCAATTTATTCTTGATAAATTGTAAGAATCTCAATATTACAGACAGTGCCTAATTTACATTTTCCCTGATATGCAGCACAATGTCTGACACATAGTAAATAATTTTTACAAGAATCTATCAGCCATGTGAATGTAAATAAACTCAGTGTACTGTCCTTGTATCCTTGCTGACTCCTCCAATCCTACAGGACAGGATAGACTATGTATGTGAGTTTCTGGGAGTATAACTCTATGGGAACAGAAGGCCTGGTATTTCTCCTGAACAGCAGGGGGAGTTTAGAACTGCTGGTCTTGCAGTTAGCCTTCTAATGTGTAACTACGATATCTTACCATGTAGATGCATATGCCAGTTGTGGCAGTCATGTGCTTATGTTAATTTCATGATGGAGATGTAGGGGTGGAGTCTAGCCTGTTAATCTGGAGATAGCTATTGGGTAGCCAAAGAGGCCTCTGTGTGGGTAGCCAATGAGGCCTCTGGGTGGGCATGGCTTTCTCCTGAGACTTCTGGGAAATCTTGCTATATTTCCCTCGTGAATATGAGAAGCTATCTCCCCCATTGTGGGATGATGAATTACGGATAAGACAAGATGGCAGCGTCCAAGGAGCTGGAGGAGAAGCCTCAAGGCCTTATCTTGATGGAACCACACCTCTGAAGCTGGCAAAGCCATGTGGAAATCCCTGCCAGCACAGAGTTGCTTCTATCACCACTGGATGCTGTTGCTGGACTCCTGGAAGCGAAGAGCCATGAGGGGATCCCTGCCAGCGCCAGGACTCTGCACCCACTGGCCTGTGACTTTGTGAGTCGGAAGGAGACTATATAGACTGGTATCAGACATATGAGCTAATATCAGACTTAAGACTTTGAACTTGACTGGGTTGGGATGCTTTCTCAATGTTCCATTCCTTTTGTACATAAACCATTCCCTTATATCCATATGTGAGTCTATGTATTTGTTTCTCTAGTTTACCCAGACTGACACATCAGTATAAGTTTAATGTCTATCAAAATAATGTCCATTAGGTTGAATATTTGCATAAGTATATGAAGAGGAGGTCAGGGCAGATCTGACATGGGAGTCGGGCAGTCTTTGTTTGGAATTCTTGTCCTGTTATTTAATGACTGCGAGATAATGCCTGGACTTGTTGCTTAATCTCAAAGCTCCAAGTTGATCAACCATAAAATAGAATAATTTGAAGTCTACTTCATAGGATTGCTAGAATAATAAGTATATTAAGGTAATGCACATAAAAAAGAACAGAGCCTGTCCTTTGGTTAATAATTAGCTTAAGAAAAAAAACGTTAAAAACAATAAAAGTCTAGAATAGGAAGTTACTGAACATAAATGAACTTACATATTTATCCTATAGGACTGGCGTGACTAAAGTTTTTTTTTTTTTTTTTTTTTTTGCTCCCTACTGCCTTAAAATCAGTGTTAGGTTTTGTAAAATTATCTCTAAACACTAACATATATTTTTTAAAGTCCCACAGAAAAATAATTGATATCATTCTGCTGCTTTCAGGGCAAGATGGAGAGAAAGACAATGTCTTAGCCTACACAGTACAATTCCAAAATAAACCAAATTAAACAACTCAGTTCCATTGAGTGGTTCAGACTTGCCAGTGCCCCTACAGGACAGGGAAGGAAGAACAGCCCGATAGGAGCACAGCACTTTGGCTTCCTGCCTCCTAGGAGTTGATGGTTTCAAACTGCTTACCTTGAAGTTAGCAGCCCAATTTGTAACTGATATACCATCAGGGCTCCTCACAAACAAACAAAAACAAACAATCAGTCCCTTCACCAGTTTTGCTCTCTCCAGAATAGCTGCGTTATTATCTTCTTTTTCTCCCCATGGTTTCTAAATTCCTCAGCTTCCACAGGCAACCTCATCCCAATCTCCTTCTGCTGCCAGCATTTACAAGTTAGGTAGTTTAGAGCATTCAGAAAAATGAACCAAGCAAAGTGATTTAGACCATCTTTTGCTTCAGCGACCTTCCAACTCAGGATTTGGCCAACCAAAGACTGGTGAGTGATGCTTGGCCTGGGTTCAGTGGAATCTTCGGCGTCCCTTATCTGTGCTGATTTGATCTCTGTTTTTACTACTTCTGAGGTTTGGTCTAATGATGGTTAGAGTGGGCATGGAGTGTGTGTGACACAGGGGTCAACAAGTTAGAGGTGCCAAGGAGAGCCCACTCATGTGGGAGAACCACATGGACAATTAGAGGAAAAAACCTCCTGAAATATGTTCACAATCTCTTTCTGCAGTCAGGGTAACAGTCAATGCTTAATGTTCGGCATTATTTGAACAGTGATCTCAGTTGTCCTTGCTATGCACAAGTTTCTAACTAATAAAAATAATATTTTTCCATCATAAAAAAAGAAAAAAACCCACAGTCATGGAGCTGATTCTGACTCATAATGACCCTAGATAGGAGTTCCAAGGCTACAATATTTTTATTTTTTTGGTTACAATATTTTTTGTAGGAGCAGATGATGGCAACTTTCTCCAGTGGAGTGCCTGTTGGGTTTGGACTGCTGACCTCGCAGTTTTCAGACCAATGCCTACCACACAGAACCACCAGGGCTCCTTCTACACTAAGTAACAATTGCTCATGATAGTACTTAGATTATAGAATGGCCAAGTGTAAAAAAGAATGTTCAAGAAGAGAACTTAACACAGTAACTGGAACATAACAATCAACATATGTTATTTATTATCATTTTATTATGCCACATAATTGTAGTTTTTGTTATGATGCCAACATTTCTGAATTTTCTTGACTTGTTATAATCTTGGGAGATAATCACAGTAGTCTGATGTGATAGCTAGTCTGCTATCCTCAAGGCCCGCAGTTTGAAACCACCAGTCATGCCAAGGAAGAACGGACTTTGGACACCTGTTAACAATTACAGTCTCAGAAACCCTCAGGGGCAGTTTTACTCTGTTCTGTAGGGCCACTCTGAGACATCATTGATTGTGGCGAGAAAGAGAGAGAGAGAGAGAGAGAGAGAGAGAGAGAGAGAGAGAGAGAGAGAGAGAGAGAACTGTTATTATCCAATACTTACCTGTTACTGGGCTGCTTAATATGAAACTAGAAAAAATATCAGGGATAGATTTTAGCACTCTTAACATTATAGCTAGTATGATGTCAGTCCTGTATGTACTTCCTACTTACTTAACTCTCATACATGGTATGATAGGTAGGTTTATTGTGCCAATGTGGCCAATGAACATAGGTGGGCTTAATCGAAGGGTGGAGAGATAAATGGCTGGGCAAGCCTCGCCTTTCTTGTCTGTTGTTCTTTGATGACCGAACCAGTGTACTGCTGCCTTAGTTGTTTTCTACCTCACTTTGTGAGGTATACTACCTGTGGGACACCCAACCTGTGCACTATGTCACTGTATTTTGATGTTTCTTCAAGACCTGCTTCACCAGGCTACTGGAATATGTATCTCTTGACCTGGGGACTGTCAGACCCAGTCATCGGACTGACTGTTGGTGACTCGCCTTGCTGTTTGTTGCCAGTGCCCAGATTGCCTGAGTAGCTCTACAGACTCCTCAGCAGACTCAGCTGTCTGCTTCCTTGACTTGCATCTGTTGATCCTCAAGACTTTAAGTACTACCAGTGTATTAGCTGTCTCATGAAAGTGAGTTGCACTGAGCCATTTGTACTGGTCTATAGATGAATTCACTGTTTATTTCTCATGTGTATAGATCTACTTCTATAAAAATATACAAAACCATAAGTGTCCTGGTTTTCTTTTTCTAGAGAATCCTGCTGTTATACGTGGTATGAAGGGAAAAGGAAGGAGACAACATAAATTACCAAACAGTACTTTAATACTTCTCCTCTCCTTCTATCCAGCAGACATCCCTCTTCATTCTTCACATGGGAAACTGTAATTTCCCTTTTTCTGAATCTTAATTACATTTCCTCAGTTTGTGCATGTTTAAGGTAAGGATACAGATTTTAAAACACTTTAATTCATTTAAGACAAATATTTATTGTTAGTTAATCTTTCCAGAATTCATCGGGTTCATCTCCTGTTGGCGCTTGTGTTATCAGTCACAAAATCCACCATGATCCAGTTGATTTTGACTTCTAGACATCCTGGAGTTAACAGAGCAGAACTGTCCCTGTGGGTTTCTGAGATGGTAAATCATTATGGGTGAAGAAAGCCTGACCTTTCTCCTAAAGAGGAACTTGTTGTTTGGAACTACTGACTTTGAGGTTAGCAGTACAATGTGTAACCTAACGTGATACAAAGTAATATATGTAAAAAGTAAGTATGAGCTATTACTGTGTTAATGGCTACAAGATGTTGAGGAGATATTTTTACTCTAGTGATTAAGTATGAGAAAGTAGAACTCCACAATAACATTTTCTATGCAGCAGCTTGCTATTTCTTCCTCCAATAAAATCACTTAGTGGATTTGTACTTCCAATATTTCAATGAGCATACTTAATTATCTGTACCACTGCTGCTCCTAATATGCTATGCCTGTTTTTGTGAGGTGCCTTTCAGCCAGTTCCGGTTCACAGTGACCATAATGACCAACATCCTCACAATCATCGCTGTGTTTGATTTCATTACTATAGGCTGTGTCAAGCCACCTTGTTGAACGTTTTCCTTTTCTTTTCTTTTTTGCTGAGCCTGGATTTAGAACCATGATGCCCTGCTCTAGGGACTGATCCCTTGATTCTGATAATATGTTCAAAGTTAATGAGGTGAAGCTTCACCATCCTTATTTCTAAAGGGCATTCTGGCTATTACTTTCCAGGACAGATTTACTTGTTTTGTCAACACTATAATTCAAATACATTTTTGCAGTAATTCTTATTCATCGTCCAGCTTTCACATGCATATGAGATCATTGAAAATATTGTAAATTGGATCTGGTACACCTCAATCCGCTAAGCCACATTAAAATTTTTTTAAAAGAGATCTTGTGCAGCAGATTTGCCAAATACAATAATATCATTGCAACAGTTCCATAATCTATCAACTTGAGTGAAGGATGGAATCAAGCCTATTAATTAGGTCATAGTCAATGATGTCTCTCTGTAGGCATGGCCTTATACTGAGAATACTGGGAACTCCCCTCTTCCTCCCTGGAGGTTTACATACACTCTTAATGAGAGACATTCCTGTTGACAAGTCAAATGGAGTTACCATGATGGAGCCAGAACCCTCGAGCTGGAGGAGCCACATGGAGACCCATCCCAGCACTGAGATGCTTCCACTGCAACTGGATCCACAAGACTTTCCAACTACTGATCTGTGATCTTCTGGCATTTTGTATCATTGCATAAGCTTCGTGAGTCTTAAGAGGAATATATTGACTGGTATTGAACATATTGGCTAGTATCATTCTTATGGACTTTATCTGGACTGGGCTGGGATATTTTCTCAATATTAATTGCTCTTTTATATAAAGCTCTTCCATATACATATATGAGTGCCTATGAATTTGTTTCTCTAGTCAGCCTGGACTAACACAATCATTTAATTCCTTAACTACTGCTTCCATGAACATTGATTATGGATCCAAATGAAATGAAATTATTGACATCAATCTTTTCTCTGCTTATCATGAGGGGATTTTTGTTTTCGTTGTGGTGAGGTGTAACCCAAATTGAGACTGCTCAATTTTATTTTAATCAGTAAATAAGTAATTCTTCATTTTTCACCCCTGCAAGTAAATTTGTGTAATCAGTGCATTGTAGGCTATTAGTCTTCTTTTAACCCTGATACTGAGTTCTGCATATAGTTCAATTTCTCAGATTACTTGTTTAGCATATCACTTGAATAAAGATGATGGCAGGATACTACTCTGATGCACACATGTTCCTATTTAAACCATTGATTATGCGCTTATTCTGTATGAGTGACTACTTCTTTGATTATGTAAAGGGTCCGTATGAGCACTATAGAGCTTCTGGAATTCCCATTCTTTAAAATGGTAACTATAAACTGTTAAGATGCAGATAGTTGGATGACTTTTCATAGGCAGTGAAACACAAGTAAACACCTTTCTGGGATTCTCTGCTTTCAGTCAGAATTCACCTGGCATTAGCAATGATATGACTCATGCTGTAGCTGCCACTTCCCAATCAGCTGATTGCAGTTTGTTGGCATGCCTATTTCTGTGATGGTGGAAGGAACGCCACAGAAACTTCAATCGATAATGGACAGCTCTCAAGGAGCTTCCAAACCAGGAAGAAGTAGATGGTAATCTACATCCAGAAAAAAGAAGAACGAGCACTAAGGAATCCCATACATTATGTTAGAAGGGGATATATACAGAGGAAAGAAGTCAAAGTAGACTAAGATAAGGAGGATGGAAAATGAGGGGGGGAGGTGTCGATAGTGGTTTAACATAGATTCATCAGTTGACCCTATTTATCACCGATGACAATACTGAAATAGAAATCAAAAGAAGTTAAGCAGAATACTCACATAGGTAACTAAAGGAAGAGAGTTCCTGGCCAAGTAACAGCTTGTGTAATAAGCATGTATGGTTCTCCTATGGAATTATTGTCGGGACTTAATGAGAAACAAGACCATGGTGACTCTTGTGGTAGGTGAGCAGATGCCTTATCTTTAATTTGGTTAAAAGCTTGCCCTGCTGCTCAGGGTAAAGAGAGCTGTCAGTAGACAATGTCAGTAAAGGCAGTCTAGTTGTCAGTGCTGAATCTCTACTTCAGCTGCATACACTTTTCCATGCCCAAGGCCAAGTACTTTCCAGGATAGCCTACTCTGTGGATTAGGGGAGGTTGTGTTGGGGACTGAGGATCACAATGATAGGCCATTTTGCTTAACAAAGGGCATGCATACAGGCTACTCACTCCAGACAGAACTCTCTAGAGGCTGATTGAAGATTTGTCAAGTCAGTAGAGCAGTTAATCTTATTCCTTGGCCCAATCCTGCTATCACTCCTGTTATATCTTTCCTCTCATAAAAGTTTTTGTAATGCAAGCCTTACATAACACACTGCACTTCAGAATCTGCTTCTAGCGAATCCAACCCATGACAACACTAAATTAATGCCATTATAAGGAAAAGGAAACATGGATTAGCGCTTCAATTTTGCAACTTTCAGGAGGAAGAATTGCTTGGTAGGTCATAGACTAAATTACACCCTTGTCACTAATTAACTCTGTGTTCTTTGACAAGTTTCTTAAACTCTTTAGTTGCTAATTGCTTCATTTGGAAAATTGGACTTATAATTTTAACTCCCACGATTTTTGTGTGAATCAAATTATATAATAAATACATAAAGTTCTTGCACACAAGTTTTGTGAAGAATAAATCATTACAATTATTCATATACTCTTATTTGAATATCATTATTATTTAAATGATAATAGACTCTGTATGTACTGATTTCTTTATTTGAAAATTTTATAATATATGACATACAATGGATTTTACAAGGGAACATATCCACGCAGTTAGAAACCAAGCCCAGAAACAGAACATTCCGCTCGATCCTGAAGACACGCTTCTAGGCACTGGCTCATCACTGGCAGCAACAGAGACTAACTGATGTTTTTGAATATTATAATGAGAACTGCTGCTGTTAGTTGTCTCAATCCAAGCCATGTTACGCGCAGCAAAGCAAAACCGTGCATCCTCCTCAGTGTTTCCTCCAGAAAACACGTTCCCAGTACCCAAGACGGAGTCTCACCAGTTTTCCCTCTAAGCAGCATTCAGGTGACTGTAGTTCTTCAACGCAGATTCGTTTGTTCATCTGATAGTCTCTGCTATTGGCCAGCACCATTGTTCAAATGCCATCAATTCTTCCTTGGTTTTCCTTGTTTATGTCCAATTTTCACAGGCTTATGAAGTGATTATAAAAATCGAATCATGCAATACGTACTGGCATCTGGCTTTTGTTCAGCATGATGTTTGTGATATTCACTCATATTTTATGTGCATTTGTCATTGTCACCCCTGGATGGAGTTGACACTAATTATCTCTAATGTTGCCAATGAACATTTAAGATTATTGAAAGTATAGTTGCTATAAATAGTTTTATGTAAGTAGTCACTGGTTAACATCTTATTGAATGGCACTTATGATCATCTCTTTTTCTTTTATTTTTTGGCACATTTACCATTAGTTATATATACTATACAGTGTTTCAACCTATAATTTGTTGATATTATCATTCTCAAATGTTCATTTGAAGATGTTCCATGATATTACTTCTAAAGATAACTTATAAAATAAAATACAATAATAATGAAAATTAAATAAATGAGGTCATTGACTTATCAGAACCGGATTTTGATAGAATCATCAGACCAGAAATCCATTGTAAGTCAGAAGTCTCAGTGCTTGTCTTTACACTAATGAATGTGGACCTTCTGCTGTGTATTTCCTAGAAGTGAAATTGCCAAATTGCTTAATGAATTTACACATCTATTTCCTCGATACGGTTAATTTCCTACAGCCACGATAGACTCCTCTTGTGTTTACCTCATGTATACTCCTCATATACGCACCTCATGTGCTGAGTTCAAGTGGCTCCACATTTGTGCTAAGTAAATAAAATGCTTTTGTTTTAACTTTAGCTATTTGAATGAGCCTGTCTTCCTGTGACTTTCATTTTTGGCCCCCCTTGGACTGCTAACCATAAGGTCAGCAGTTCAAAACCACTAGAGGCAGCTCAGGAGACAGGTGAGATGTTCTACTTCCATCAAGAGTTCGTCTCCGAAACCCACAGGGCAGTTTGACTCTGGTCTATAAGGGTCACTGTGGGTCGGCACTGACTCGGAGACAGTGGCCTTGGTGTTTTGGTTTGAGTAGTAAGGTAAGTCAGTTGTAATATTCTTACTGACCACATATATCTTGGGCTGTTTGGATTTTCTTATTATTTTGTAGGGGTTCTTACATATGCATGTTCTGGATATTAGTCTTCTAGTTAACATATGGGTTAGAAGTATTTTCTACCACGCGGTGCTTTGCTTTAATTTTCCCATAATGGTGTTTTTCTTTTGCTAAACACAGATCCTTAATCTTAATATAGTACAGTTTAACATTTTTGTTAAATACATTTTATGTTTTGATAGCTTGATTAAGAAATGTATGCTTATTCTAATATAATGAACTCTTTTGTGAATTTTTTTCTAAAAGCTTCAATATTTTACTTCAAGTTAGATGTATAATCCATTGAGAATTGATGGGGATGGATATATGATGTCAAAGAGGAGTCAAAGCACTCATTTTAAGTTCGTATTAAAATGACCTACATTATGAAAGATCTTTATTTCCCCTTCTGCTCCACAATACCACCTTTGCAATAAGTCGGCTACTATGATGTTTGTAGGTCAGTTTTAATGACCAATTATTGGAATTTTCTATTTATTATTATTCCAATACCAAGTTATTTTAATTACAATTATATTTAGTGATGCAACTATTCTAGACTCTATTTTTCAAAGCTGTGTCTTGACTATTTGGGGCATTGCATTTCTAATTAACGAAACAAAAAGTAACCTGCTAAGATCTTTGTTTGTAACTTATATGGAATTTGTAAAACAACCTCTGTGAGTTGGAAACAATGGAATGGTCTTGAGTATAAAACAATGAGAGAATATCACTTTTTCTGAAACATTGAGTATTTCAACCAATAAATAAGATCTAGCCCTCGACATATTTAGATCTTTAATTTTGCTTAATATTTTTTAGTCTTCTGTGTAAAAATTTTGAACATTTTCACTAGCCTATTCTTGAGCATTGAGTTGTTAATGCTATTAGAAAAAGGATCCACTGGAGACACAGTGTGGGAATTGTGCCCTATCTGACCCCACCACACTGGGATGAAGCACTAAGGGTGTGCATCAAAGCAGCAAGGATAGCAAAGTAATGAAGTCCCTGAGGAAAGACTCTCGGACGGGGCACGGCACGCCATAAATTTCTACTGAAACACACTCATAAAGGTCAACAAATAGATCTGGAACTATAGCTTTTTATAGCTTTTTCTTTATTTGTCAATGTTTTGTTGTAGTTTTCTTTTGCTTTGTTTTTGTGCTTATTATTTTTTCTGCATGTCTATCTACATAAAATAGGTGGGATAAACAATCAAGAGCAGAAAATAATGAGACCAGCAGTTCTGGGGGAGATTGGGGGTGGGGGTGGGGTGGGAGAAGAGTAGTCTACAAATCCAGGGAGAAGGGAACAACAAGTTACCTAAAATTGATGGAGAGGAGAGCATAGGATACCTGGTGGGGTTGATCAAAGTCAATGAAGCCAAGGTGTGAACAACTGTAAATATATTTATATATAATGATAGGGAAATAGATCAATGTATTCATATTTATATGATCAGTATCAAGGTAGCAAATGGACACTGGGCCTCTCCTCAAGTTCTCCTTGAACACAAGAACACTTTGTTCTAATAACCCAGCATTCTGTGATGCTCACCTACCATATCACCTACTGTATTTCCTCATTTTTCCCTGTCTCCATTTTATTAATGAAAAATTTAAATATTTTTATTGCTTGATAAAAAACAACAATGTTCATACTCTTTATGGTGATTCTAACTCAAGAAAACCCCTGGATTATGGGTAAAATGGTTTCATAGGATTTTCTTAGCTTTAAGCATATGGAATGTAGAAAATACATCTTTCTTTTAATTATCACTGTGCGGGTTTGAATAGTTCTGGCTTGCTGCTTAGCAGCTGAATACAATCTATTTGCATTACCCAGGGAATACTTTCTTAGTTTATATTTTCTTTTTATTTTATATTTATATATTAACTTGAGAGGTGGGTATGCTATTTTCTTGAATCCTGTAGTATGTCACTGACTAATATCGATTTTTATTTTGAATTCTGCCCACATATTCCTAAAACATTTGAATTCTAACCCTTTAAGTTGTTTATATCATTTGCACTATTTTGTCACATATATTCATTTTAAAAGTAATTTTAATTGCAAAAGCCATTACTACCATTGGCTTACTGTCAATATTTCTTTAACACATTTACACTATTCCATTCTGCATTTCTCTTTTTGCTTTGCTTTTGAGTTTATCTAGGAAAATTGACTATTTTTTTAAAGAATTCTCTCTTAATTTTTTTCTGTCTTCCTTCCTCTTTTTCTTAAAGAATTCTCTTTTAATTAGGACAGTTGACCTGGTATTCTCTCATTTAAAAATCTGAAAATACCTTTTTACCTTTTGAAACATTATTTTAGTGTATCTGGAGTTACATGTTAGTATTTTCTTTTGGTTCTTTAATGATTTTTGTGTTTTCACTTGAAAACCATTTTACTAATGGGAAATAATTGAGTGTTCAATTCTATAATCTTTGTAAGGTGTTTGTTTGTCTACTTAAAAATTTTTCACGTGGGGAAACCGATCACAATGATCAACACATAACCTAATAATAATTTGCAATTTATTAAGGGGCCCTTAGGGTTGTGGGAGGAGGGACAGTAAAAAAGAGGAGCTGATACCAAGGGCTCAATAGAAAGTAAATATTTAGAAAATAGTGATGGCAACATAAGTCCAAATATGCTTGATACAATTGATGCAAAAATGTTTACAAGCTATAAGAGTCCCCAATGAAATGATCTTTTGATAGAAAATTATTTTTAATTTAGGAGTTTACCAAGATGAGACTGTCTGATATTCTTTTTCTTTATCCTATATGGGATCTTCCAGTCTTCCTGATTAATGTCTTTTATCACTTTAAACACTCTTGGCTACTATTTATACAACATTTTTTTCCTATTCCATTCCTTTCCTCTTCCTCTTTTGGCCTCCAATTCCTTGTATATTACATTTATTTTACTTTCCCCCAAATGCCTCTTCCATGATCTCTTCTTTAATTTCTCTGTGCCTTGATTAGAGTAAAAAAAGTGCTGAGTTTATTAATTCAGTATTCTTTCTTATTCAAGTTGCTGCTTCATCAGTTTATTGAGTCCTTACCTTTAGTTATGGGATTATCATTTATTTTTTCTAACTTCATATTCTGCCTCATGGTTCTACGATTTTTATCCATTCCACCTTGGGACATCATAATCTCCTCTAAAAGAGTTTCAAGAGATTGTCCATTATTAGACCAACTTGTAAGTCTCTTTCTACAGTCTGTTTTTCTCATGAGCTTAGTCTTACAGTGTTGTGCCTGCACATCAGTGCTTTGGGTTACATATAGAGTGCTTTACATTATGTTGATGAACGTGTACTGTCTCTTTATTTATTTTGGAAGACTCAATAAATGCTTTCTGGTTGAAGTCAGTATTGAGCATTTGTCCTGCAAGACATTGTCCAATGTGTTAGTCCGGGCAGGCTAGAGGAACAAATTTCATAGACAAGCATATAGATAAAAGGAAAAGGTTTATATACAAGAGGAACAGGACCTTGAGAAAACATCCCAGCCCTGTCCAGTTCAAAGTCATAAGTCTGATATTAGCCCATATGCCCAAAATCAGTCTATAAAGACTCCTTCCGACTCACGAAGTCACAGGTCAGTGGGTGCAGAATCCTGGTGTTGGCAGGGCTCTCCACATGGCTCCTCGCTTCCAGGGGTCAGGCTCCATCAACAGCATCCCGTTGTGGCAGAAGCAACTCAGCGCTGGCAGAGGTCTCCATGTGGCCGCCCCAGCTTCAGAGATCTGTCTCCATCAGGGCAAAGCCATGTGGTCTCTCTGCCTGCTCCTCCAGCTTCTCAGATGCTCCCATCTTGTCTTGTCCATGATTCATTGTCTCTGAGACTAACTCCCAACAACTAGAGAAGATAGATTCTCATCTTCACAAGGGAAATATCACAAGATTTCCCAGAAGTCTCAGGAGAAAGCCATGCCCACATAGAGGCCTCACTGGCTACTCAAAGGTTATCTCCACATTAACAGGCTAGACTCCATCCCTACATTTTTTTTTGGGGGGGGGGCATCACTGCTCTCCAGTGGTGGGAGTAGGAGACCCAGCCCCACTGCTGGAATTGAACCTCCGCCCCAGTGGGCCGCAGTCCCGCGCACAATCACTATGCCACCGGGGCTCAGCTTCCATCCCTACATTTTAATCATAAAATTAACATAAGCACATTACTGCTACACCCAAGATTTATGAATATACAGAGCATAAGATATAACTTTAGCTTTTAAAAAACTTAAGTATCAAATTAAGAAAAGAAAACAACATTCATTAAATAGATACAGAAAAAAAATTAAGTGCCTAATTGTGTGGTGATAACTATTAGAACAATGATTTTTAATTTTTTTAAAGATTTTATTGGGGAGGCATACAACTCTTATCACCATAATATATACATCTATTGTATGCAAACCACATTTGGACATTTGTTGCCATCATCATTCTCAAAACATCCTCCTTCTACCTAAGCCCTTTGTATCAGCTTCTCATATTTCCCCTCCCTCCCCGTACCCTTTCCTCATGAACTCTTGATAATTTACAAATTATCATTATTTTGTCATATCATACACCATCTGATGCATCCCTTCACCCACTTCCCTGTTGTCTGTATATATATATATATATAGATTACTACAATTGGTTCCTCCTTCCTACTCCACCTTCCTTCTACTCTCCCAGTGTTGCCACTCTTACCACTGATCTTGAAGGTATCATCTGTCCTGAATTTCCCATGCTTCCTGTTCCTATTTGTACCAGTGTACAAATCTGGTCTAACCAGATTTTAAGGTAGAATTGGGATCATGATAGTGGGTGGAAGGAAGCATTTAAGAACTAGAGGAAAGTTGCATATTTCATTGTTGCGATACTGTACCTTGACTGGTTCATCTCCTACCTGCAACTCTTCTGTAAGGGGATGTCGCTTCACCTACCGATGGGCTTTGGGTCCCCAGTGTGTACTCTCTGTCATTTATAATGATATAATTTTTAGCTCTTTGATGACCGATACCTGATCCCTTCAATACCTCGAAGTCACACACGAAGGCTGATGTGCTTCTTCCATGTGGGCTTTGTGGCTTTGTTGCTTAGATGGCTGCTTGTTTACCTTCAAGCCTTTAAGACTCTAGACGTTATATATTTTGATAGCTGGGCACCATCAGCTTTCTTCACCACTTTGAGAGAGAACTAAATAGTTACATAATACCTAGTAAGGTAATTTATATATAACTGTGCTGAGAATAAATCATCCTTTTTGTTAGCCAAAATAAGCTTCTTATTATCGCAGAAGAACAGTTGCTGATGACATAGACTTTTCAACATTTCCACTCTGCATTTCTGGATTTTAAACTTCTAATAGTGATGCTAAATTCCTATCCATATGGCCTTCTGTGGGTTTTCTTCTTCCAAGTCTGTCACAAGTTCTTTCTCATGATGTGCCTGGTTTTTCTGAACTGGACTGTGATTAAATTAATTGGTTTAAAAATACACTGTGTGTCATGCTGTGAATATTGGGTTTAAATACAATGGCAGTAGGTTGCACTAATTAATTAATTGGGTTTTATTTTACAAGCTTGGAGTTAAGGATGCTTGAACACAATATGTAAATTTATGCAGAATGTGCAAATTAGTATTTTGATTCAAGCATTCTGGCACATAGGAAATGAATTAAAATAAAGTGCTGAATGTAGAAAGTATAATATAAGGTGGTTTTACTTTATTATGAGCTGCATGATCACCTACACAATTGAATGGAGTTGAGCTAACCTGAATGGGGATTGGGCCAAATGTGGCTGCTTGCAGAGAATACGGGCTGAGTAATTTAGAACAGAAAAGTCTACAGTAATTTTTCAATTAATGGAGTTGAAATCATAAGAAACAGGAGCAAAGGTATTGAGTAACTGGAAGCATATTTGACTTAGCTTTGAAGACTCTCTTTATACCTTAAGTGATAGCTCCCCTTTATTCTGCTTTCCTGGGATTACCTTCAATTGTATTTATTCACCCAACTAGCATTTAATTAGCTGCTATAGTTGCCTTATCTTTGTGATGAAATCAAAGATATACCAAGTAACAGGATCCAATCCTTCTTCTTCAGGGTCTCAATCACTTGGTCTGTATATGCACCAATTGATTATGAGATATTGTGATTAGCGTGCTACTAAATCCCAGGATTTCTGGTAGTTCCCTAACTTGCAGCAGTGTTGCACCCAGTTCTGGAAATACTGTCTTGTAAACAAGAGTGTGATCTTTACTTGATTTTCTTGGTGACAAGTAACAGAAAGCTCAGCTATGGTGAGTTAAGCGTATAGGAGTGGACTTTCTCACACTGGGAAAAATCCTGACATACTGCTTCCAGGCATTAGTGCAGTGGCTCAGTAATTTTCAGTGTGTAGGTCTCTAACACTTTGCTGACCTTTATTTGTAAGTCCCAGATGACTATTCCAGCCTCAACCACAAATTGTGCTATAGGAAGAAAGTAGATGAAGGAAAAAACAGGATTCCCCCCCTTAAAAGTTTATATTTGTATGCAGGAAGGAGGTTTTCCCCCCACTCTCAGTCAGATTTCTCTTTCCCCCAACCCAGACGTATGCTCTGGCAATCACTGGCCTAGAAGCGATTATCCTGCAGGACTTCAGTCATTGCTCTCTCTAATGAATGTGTCCCTCCACTTGTTAAGCACTCTATTATTAGTGGTTCAAGCCCACCAGAAGTACCTTAAAAGATGACAGACCTGTGGAGCAATTCCACTCTCCACACCTAAGGGTCACCATGAGTAGGATCTGACTGGATGACATCTAAGAACTAATAGCTGATTCTTACGCAGAGAAAAAGAGGGAGAAAAGAGAAAGGACAGCTATGGATTTTATATAGTGAAACCTGTGACTGCTATACTTTTACCTCTTAACATGTCTTAATAGAGATAACTTCTTCTCATACCATAAAGTTGCAAGGTCCTCTTTCCTTATTCCCTTTCGTATTCAGATTTCTTTGAGTTTCCCACTTCTCCAAAGTTTGACTTTTACTCTTAAATCCCCACCAAAATCCAACTCTGCTTTTCTGAAACCAGTGTGGCTTTGTCTTGCCAAGTGCCCCAAATCGTACCTATGTGCCCACCCATACTGCCATACTGGTCTTCTAGTAGCATCGACTTTCCTTCTATCAAAGAATTCTGCCCGCCTGCTCCTTCCCAGAAGCCTAATTTGAAATTCTTACCTGAGCGGGGATCTCTGGGAAACACCATCATTTCTCAAACTCTGACAACCTTGCTAAATGATATTCATCTGTTACTTAGTTCATCGTTAAAGAATCATCCAAGAAATGATCACTAGTTATTATTTCTCTGTATGAAGAAGGGGAAGGAGATAAAGCTAGAGGAAAAGCAAGAAAGACTTAGTAAAGTCATTTTGTCTTTGATATGTCACAAATGTTGCAATTCATGTTGGAAGGAATGTTAATCAATTAGCATAGAGAATAAAAAGAGAAACCGAGGATATGAGTGACTAAATCCTCCTCTGGGTAGGAGATGAAATTCAGTTCTGTTAATGTGGCAGAAGGGAGGCACAATTCACTCAGAACTGTGGTATAAATATGGTAAAGTACTTCCACGTCTGTGGAAATATCCGTGGGGAGATGACAAAGTGAAATTACTTGGTGTCGCTTTTCTAGCCATGGTCTTCAGAAGGCCACCGAATGGCAGGGATGCTGCTATTGGTCGGCTCCTGCCAGTTGGCTCCCACTCCTGGTACCCGCATCTCCAGTCTAATGCAACGCTGCCTGGTCTAGCACCTTCTCACTCCTGCTCTTCTATTGGAGCTCATTGTTGCACTCGCTGCACCAATTCATGTCATAGAGGACCTCCCTGACCTGCTGGCTGTCCTTCCACTTCACTGGATTAGACACATGCAGATAAGCTGTAAAGCACTCCAAATTGAGGCCTGGTCATTTAGCCATTCCTCTGGGCATAAAAGTGAACAAAGACCAGAAGAATACCATGACCCTTAAGAAAAACGGTTGAGACTCATGCACAAAATGATGGAGGCAGGAGAAGCAGCAGAAGTCAAGTTTGGTGGCTTTATCAATGAATAAAGGTGGGAATCTTTGGGCAGAGGCTGGTTTATCCTATAGAGTGTGCTTTGTGCATGTATACTGGCTGAAAGTTGGGTGACACTTGCTTAATCAGGGCTGAAGTCAAGCCACCACGTGTCTGAGGTTGAGGAGCAGATGACACGTCCATCGGAGAGGTACTTTCATGGACTGCTTCCTTAGGGTTTGCTAACCTTGACTTCAGACTTGTTAACTTCCCTCCCTTATAAACTGTGTAGTTGTGAGTAGTAGGTGTGGGATATTTTGCGGCCATTGCAAGGGATCGTCTGGTGGAGAAGTGGAGTGTCAGGAGGGTAGGGGTTTGGGGGACAGTTGTCAGAAAAGGACAGAAAAGGATGGAAGGGTGAGGCAGGGCTGACTTCTTCCATATAGGGAATATCCATAGACAGACATGGCTTTGGATTTCCCTGTCCCCTTTGGAAGCCTGAGATCATGTGTGTCCCCACACCATTTCATTACCCTCCAAACTTGTTTCTTTTCTTTCTTTGCTTTTCATTTCAACCATTCAATACTTCTTTTTGGGGGGCATCACTGTCCTTTGGTGGTCGAAGGAGCTACCCAGCATTGAGCAGCCATTGGATTTGAACCGCCAAGCCCGCGGGCCACAGTCCCACACTCAACCACTTCCCCCCCTGGGGCTTAGCCCCATTCAATACTTCTAACATTGTTGATGACTTTTTGAACATTGCTCAGTCTATAAATATTTTCTTAGTAAACAAATGATTAGATTCTATTGCTCACGTCACCTTTCCTTGTACCCTTTCTTAATGAGAGCTTTTTACATTGAAAGGTTTTGCAGAAAAAAAGACCGAGTGATTGCATAACATGCTTATCTTTTCTACACCCCAGAAATATATCCCTCTTTTTTTAATCTCTCCTTAATTAATGAAGTACTTGCATAACATTTTGATTATATAGATGTATGTTCTTTTCTTGGCTACCAGGTGCAACCAGGAGGTAAAGTGCCAATTTTATAGGAATTTCTGAAAAAATCTGGCTTTACTGATTTCTATATTTACAATAATAAAAGAAATTTTAAAAATCTAGATTTCATTATTTATTATGCATACAGCTATAAAACAAGTATTGAAGGAAATTTAATAAATATATTGAATAAATTGAACTCAATAGAGTAACAACAGAAACTATTTTCCCTATTGATTCATTCAAATACCAGCTATAGATTGATGTTTCATGCTTGAAATTTCAGGATCATCTGATAAACATTTGAATCATGCTGAGATTAAAATAAATAAATATTCTCTGATCATCTTCATAACTAAGACTGATAGTATTTCAGCAATCAATGTGTTCAGTTTAGTATCATAATTAAAATTATGAGGTTTTAATTAACTTGATTTTCTTATGGTTACTGGAATCTCTGCAAATCTATGCTTGTTTTCAATGGTTGAGTTTGAAGGATGAGCAGGCGGGGTGCGTGTTTGGGAACATTGGGATCCAGGATCGTGGCCTTTGGTGTTTCTTTTGTCTTTGTGTTATTTTCTGAGATGTCTTTGATGAGAAAGGCCAACAGAAAGTCTCCTAAATGTGGCTTTTCTGATTGGTTGCTTAGGATGCCTGACCTCAGTCTTTCTCACACGAAGATTCCCTGTCGGGGTATCATCACCCCTCCAAGATTCTACAATTAATCCTTGGGCAAACAAAAACAAAAGCATTTTTTTCAATCCCTGCCTGCCATTTTTACAAACTTGATTGACTTCTAGTGCAGTCATCTGCTTCTGCTCTCCTCAGTCAGCCAGGGGGCGGTCAAGTGATCAATCTGTTTTAGAGTTTCCATGCAGAGCTCAGATCTCACCAAACTCCAGAGATCACTGACGATTCTCATCAAGAAGTTCCCTTGAAACTCCTCTTCCTTCTTCTGAGACCAGCACATAATCTCTATTCCACGTGCAAAGCCATTATTATCTCCTGGGAGAGGCTGGAGGTGGGTCATCAACATATTGGGGAGCACTGTAGATATGAAGTCTTGATTGAATGTTCTTAACATGGGTTTCATAGGAGGTCCAATGTGCTGAAAAGTTGCATCTCTTGTTATTTACTGTTTAATTCTTGGGTGCCTTAGATAAAACTGAAGGAGAAGAAATTGAATTTTGGCCTCCTGCATATTTATGGATTTAGGCTAGGAATTATGTTTGGCTTTAGAGTTACAAGTTGAGTTAGACTCAACTTTTCCTGTTTCTTAAGAGCCAGTATTTTAAGGATTGGGACAAACATTGAAATAGATAAAGGAAATACAAACTGGATTGAGATCAATGGGAGTGTGTCATTGGTCAATGAGATCAGTCAGTCCCTATCCCACATCACATTAAATTCTCTCAGCCCTACTTCATATTTCAGTTACATTTGTATCAAAAGCTTTGTGGGAGACTCTGAATAGCTTTGCACGCATAGATCCTGTTAATATTTTGCTTGGATTGCTATCACAAACCCATCCAGGATTTATGATTTTAAACAGTGCACAATGTCCTAACGAATCACTTTTTTTTGACACATGACTAGCCCAACAGAAAAGGGAGGAGTGAAACCTGGGAATCGTGGAAGAGCTCACTTGGTAGCACAACCAATGCCCCTCCTTTGGTTCTTAAGTGAAACAAGTGAACTCATTTTTTTCCCCTTCCAGGAATTGATTTCAGGGAAACATGAGTCTAATACAACAGAGAGAATAAGGCAGAAGGAGGCAGACACTGATTTTAGAAAGTCAAGTCATCATTAGAAATAATTAAATTATGTAATTGTTAAACTTTGTATACAGTTTCATTCACCAAGTGTCATCTAATTTATACAGTAATTGCTGGCCTTGTTTGGTGTCATCGAGTTGGTGGTGACTCATAGTGACTGCATGTACAATAGAACAAAACCCCATGTGGTCCTGTACCATCCTCACACTTGTTGTGAGTGAGCCTTTTGGTATAGCCACAGTGTCAATCCATCTCCCTGACACTCTTCTTTGCTGCCCTTTTACTTTACCAAGCCTGACATCCCTTCCAGGGAATGGCTCTCCTGAACAGGTCCAAAGAACACAAGACTAAGTCAAACCATCCTTGCCTCTAAGGAGTATTCTTCTGGCTGGACTTCTTCAAGGCAGTTTTCTGTTCTTCTTGCAGTCCCTGTACGTGAACCCTTCTTCACCAGCCCCATGATTCAAACGCATCCTTTCTTCTTCAGCCTTCTTTATTCAACACTCAACTCTCACATGCATATAAGGTGATTGAAAATGCCCTCATGTGGGTCAGGCGCACTGTGGCATCCTTGCTTTTCAAAACTTTAAAGAGGTCCAGTGTGGTAGATTTAGCTAATTTGGAGCATTCTTTGATCTTGAGTACTTCTACCATGGATATGGATTGTAGATCCCAGCAAGATGAGAAAACTTCAACCTTTTCTCTGTTTATCATGATGTTACATGCTTTTTGGGCTATTTGCTTAGCAAGCAGATTGAATAAATAAGATGAAAGGATACTGCCCTGATAAACATTTTTCTTGAGTCTATACTACTCAGTGCTCTCTTGTTTTGTCCAAATGTGTGCAGTCACGTACTCTGGTGCCAATTTGACTAAGAGTATAGTGGTGGAGTCTAGCCTGTCAATCTGGAGCTGGCCAATGAGGCCTCTGTGTGGGCATGATTTTCACCTGAGAATTATGGAAAGTCTCGTGGTATTTTCCAATTGGAGAAGAGAGACTTGACTCAGTTCCTTGGAGATGAACAACTGACAAGATGAGATGACAGCATGTTGATAGATCCTGATTCCTGGAGATTGGAGGAGCTGGAGGAGAAGTCACTTGGGCTTACTCTGAAGGAACCAAACTTCTGGGACCGGAAAAGCCACATGGAGACTATGCCAGTGATAAGATGCTTGGGAGACGCCTATCAGTGCTGATATGCTTCTACCACTAATGGATACTGCTTATGGACTCTGAGCCCTGGAAACTAGAAGCCATGGGGAGACCCCTGCCTGCTTCTACTGCCATTGGACACTCAAGACTGAACCCACTGGCCTCTGATTGTCCTGGTGTCATTGTATGTGCTTCATGAGTCAGAAGGCGACTTTCTTGACTGGGATCAGCCATATGCGCTAATATCAGACTTATGACCTTGGACAGGGTTGGGTTGGGATGCTTTCTCAATGTTCCATTACTCTTGCATATAAACCTTTCCCTTATATCCATATTCATGTTTATGAATTTGTTTCTCTAGTCTATCTGGACTAATTGACCAGGAGCCCAAAAATTGTTCTGGAATTCTCATTCGTCTCAGAATTATCCATGATTTTTTATGGTCCACACAGTTGAATGCTTTTTCAAAGTCAATGAAACACAAGTGTGCCTCTCTCTGGTATTCCATGATAAAAGACTGACATTGTTTTGATTATTGATGCTGAGCTTCTATTTTCACTTCCCACGGATGAATTAATTTGATTCCTATGTATTCAACATGATGAAGTTCACTTGCATTGTTATCACTTTTGTTGCTGAAAAAATATTTTCAATGGAGAAGTTGTTGGTCTTGTAAAATTCTATCATGTGATTTCCATTTTGTTTCTGTCACCAAGCACATATTATCCTATTACTCTTTTTTCCTCTGTTTCCTAGTCTCATATTCTAACCACTAAAAATAATTATGGCGGTCATGTGCTTCTGTTAATTTCATGATGAGATGTAGGGGTGGAGTCTAGCCTGTTAATCTGGAGATAGCTATTGAGTAGCCAATGTGGCCTCCGTGTGGGTATGGCTTTCTCCTGATAGGTCTGGGAAATCTCACAATATTTCTCTCGTGAAGATGAGAAGCTATCTCCCCAGTTGTTGGGAGTTAGTCTCAGAGATGATTAATCACGGACAAGACAAGATGGTAGCATCTGAGGAAGCCACATGGGTTGGCCCTGATGTTGGCAGACCTTTGAAGCTGGAGAGGCCACATGGAGACCCCTGCCAGTGATGAGTTGCTTCTGCCACCACTGGATGTTGTTGATGGAACCCTGAGCCCTGGAAGAGAGGAGGCATGGGGAGACCCCTGCCAGCACAGGGATTCTGCACCATCTGACCTGTGACTTCGTGAGTCAGAAGGAGACATTGTAGACTGGTATCTGGCATGTGGGCTAATATCAGACTTAAGACTTTCAACTGGACTGGGCTGGGGTGTTTCTCAGTGTTCCATTCCTTTTGCATATAAACCCTTTCTTTATATACATATGTGTGTGTATGAAATTCATTTTTCTAGTTTGACTGGACTAACACAATAATCAATATATTTGGTTGCATGTTTCATCAATTTCACACTGAAGGAATTGGTAGAATTCTTCAATTTCTTCACCACTAACTATAGTGGTGCATATATTGGAATAATGTATTAATTGGATATCCTTGCACATGTATAGATGTTATCCCATAGAAATGGTATTGTACTTCAAAAAAGATCTCGAGACTTTGTGACAGTGAATTCAATGCCACTTTGAGTTTAATTGCATTCATTAGGCTTTTCCAACAGAGTAAAAGCTATGATTATTAGATTCAAAATGACCAGTACCAGTTCATTTAAACTCACTAAAGCTTAAGATACTTATTTTATATGATTTGTCTTATTTCATTTTTTAAACTACTTAAAAATTTCCTAGATTCATTCTTCACGCATTCCATATTCTGATTAATATATGTGGGCAGCTGTTTCTTCTCATTTTGAATGGTGTCCCAACATCAAATGAACGTTCCAAAGGCTTAATTAACGCCCTTCAGGTCATTAAGATTGCCTGTGCTTTGAGAAGGCAGCCCTTGCTCAGTCGTATTTTGAGTGCTTACAACCTGAGAGACATTTTCCAGTACTACAATCTGACAATATTCCAACACTATTCATAAGGTTGTCAGTATATCTGATAGTGTGTCACTGCTACCTGTAATGTTTTCCGTGGGTAGTCTAATCCTTTTCAGTAGTTTGTGCTTACTCTGGACGCTTCACTGAAATGGATTCACCTTGGATGACCAGGTTGGTTTTTGAAATATGGGTGACACAACTTATAGCATCACAGCAACATGAAAGCCCAGCAGTATGGCAACATGGACAGATAAGTGGTGGACAAGTTGACAGACAAATGATGACATTGATTAATGTCTTGCTGATTTCATAAATAATGCTCACAGGGCCAGATACCTAATTGGCAGGGGTGAGTTAAAAATACAAATCTGAGCCCCTTATAAGGAAAAACATTATGAATCTCAACAGAATAACACCTGAATACTAAATTTAGTGTGGGTTTTCTTTTAAAAAAAATGAGAACTTTTGTGAATGAATGAGTTGCTTACCCATGGCCCTTAAAAGTACTTTTGTTTTGGTGTTTGTATACTATTGTTTTCCTTGAATGTGAAGGGCATGTTTATGTGTTGTCTCATAGAGCCTAGTCTCCTTATTCTACTCAGTAACCAAAACTCTATGCAGCTATCTTTCTTCTGTTTAAAGCCTTTTGGTGGTTGGTACTGCTGATTTATATCCAATCCATAGTGACTCCATGTAGAACAGAATGGAACATCCCTTGTTACTGTGCCATCTTGACAATCATTATGTTCGAGTCTATTTTTTTTTTAACAGACCCTCCATTTTACCAAGCTTGATGTGCTCTAAGGACTACTTCCTTCAAATAATATGTTCAAGGTTAAGTGAGATAAAGTCATGCCATTCTCATGTTGGATAAGCATTTGGCTATATATCTTCCTGAGACACATTTGTTAATATTCCTGGAAGTCTATATGAAGGCAGTGAAAATACTGTGACTTGAATTATATCAATCTCCTCCAGTTGGCTTATCCAGGTAGCTGTCTTCCAAATTTCTTGGTAGGGACAAGCGATGGCAGCTAGTACTGCATGCATTTGAGGCAACTTCTCACTAGTATTCCATGAATTCTGAGAGCATGATTTTTCACCTTTTTGAAGGCATTTTCATCCAAATGCCTTCAGTATGATTTGGACTTTTTTTAGTACTACTAGTTCCTCCTCATTTGCTGCTTTCCAGATGGTTGAACATTGACGAGTTCTTTGGGGGCCAAGAACTGTGTATTTCTTCCATCTTTTTTTCCCATCTTTTTTTTTTAACGTGTCATTTTTTTGTTCAAAATTTAGCACATACCGTCCTTTATTTTTTGAAATTTGAGGGTTGGGTTTTTTTTCATCAGATTTTTAAAATTCAGAAATGGTAAGCAAGTGTATTCTTTCCTTTTGGTTTTCTAACTCCAAGTCTTGGCACAATTCATGATCATACTTTATTTTGCTTTCTCTCTGACCATTTGAAATCTTCTCCTTTATGTAATTTTGTTCCTTTCATTTCCTTTAGCTATGCCACATTCAAGAGCAAGTTTCAAGATTTAGTCTCACCTCCATTTTGAACTTCTCATTTTCTCTCTGTGAAGTTACCTTTGTTCTTTAACTTTCACCAATAACTTTCCTGACATTTGCTCTTTAATGTTCAGCGTGTCAAATCTATTCTTGAAATGTCTTCTAAATCTATGTGGAATGTACTCTAGGTTATATCCTTGTGTGGATTTGTTTTCATTTTTTTTTCAGCTTTAGCTTGGACTTACATATGAGAGATTGATGGCCTGTTCTGCAGTTGGCTCCTGGTCTTGTTCTGCTATTAAGTTTCTCCATCATCACTTTGCACAGCTGCTGTCAGTTTGATTCCTGCTTATTCTATCCAGTGAGTGCCATCTGCCTAGATCCCATTTATGTGGTTGAAAAAAAAAGTATTTGCAATAAATAATTGATCTTGCAAAATATTATCTCATGATCTCTAACATAATTTCTGCCACCAAGGACATATTTTCCAACTACTGATTCTTCTAAGTTTTCAGCATGCACATTCCAATCACCAGTAATTATCAAGAAAATGTGTGTTTGAACACTTTCAGGCTGCAGAAGTTGGCAAAAATAATGAATTTCTTAATTTTTGGCATTATGGATGATGGGTAAATTTTTCTTATTAACCAGTCTTCCTTGCATACGGAAGATGCTTAAACACCTCTTGAGTGTCTTTCAAGAAAGGCCCTATGGTAGGTATATAATATAAAAATATTACAGCACTCAAGGAACTCACAAAGTAGTAAATAGATAACAGATGATTATATATGAGAACATGTAGAGACATAATGCAGAAAATATCTTCATAGCATACACCTGAGCAAAGATCAACTGAAAAACAGAAGGGGTAATCGCAATGAAGGTTTCCTGGAAGGCCTGTGATCTGAGGTGGATTTGGAAGGTTGAATTGGAGTTGTTTGCACTGTGGAGACTTGGTGTTGGAGTAGTCATTGTAGGCCTTAAATGTGGGAGTTGGGATGAACACATAAAATATATTAGGGCCCACTTTTAACCAGAGTAATGGGACATAGGCTAGAGATGTGGTGGTGGAGGCTCTTCCATTTTGTAAGAAAATATGTTATCTGAATCCTATATTCAAAAGGAATGACAGGGTGGGATTTTATTTTCAAAGATTATTCTAGTGACAATGAGGAGAATGGATCAGAGAAGGCATGAAAGGAGAAGGAGAAATCATCTATTAATCTGCTGGAATAGACCAGATAAGAAAATGACTTAAACAAAAGACCCTCACTCTGTAAGTGGTAGTGCTACAAAGAAGACAGAGTTGTCAAGCCTTTACGGATGTGGGATGGATCGGACTGATACACTGGACATGATTATTCTCCTGGAAACTGGCCCTCAGGCAGGGATTCAGGTGTTTGTGGCCTGTTAAAGTCACGCATGGTTTGGAGGGAAGGGATGAGAATCCAGAAAAGATGTAGTTCTCAATCTTAATCCAGAAAAGATGTAGTTCTCAATCTTTCTAATGGCATGACCCGTTCATACAGTTCCTCATGTTGTGGTGGTACCCCAAGCATAAAATTATTTTCGTTGCTATTTCATAACTGTCATTGTGCTACTGTTATGAATCAGGTGACCCCTGTGAAAAGGTCCTTCAACCCCCCCATAAGGGTCACAAGCCACACGTTGAGAACCTCTAGACCAATCAGAAATTGAATTGGACCTATTGCTGCAAGAGATTATTCTAACATCTGACACCAACTACCAAGTTTACCAAGGTTTCCTAAAAGCACTCTCCTCAGGTTCAGTAATTTGCTAGAAGGATTTACAGCACTCACCAAAGATGTTATACATAACTTCTAATTTATTACATGTGCTTTCTCCCTTGCCTGTATCTATATTGAGATTGAAAAAAGGCATGAGGAAAAACTGAGTAGAGTTCAGGAGGTAGACCAGATGTGGACATTCTGGTTTTTTTTTCTGCTCGTGGAGTCACATCATCTTAGCTGTGCTGTGTGAAAAATGCACAGCCAACCAGGGACATTCCCCTGAATCTTTGAAGTCTATGGCTTTTATTATAATGGAGCCTTATTATAATGGGCCGCTTTCGATGGACTTTATTGTCTAGCCTCGTTTAGTTATTGAGCTACCTTTAACTTTCAGTAACAATGAAAAGAAAGGCTCAGAGAGGGTAGGATGGGAGAAGAAGTAGTCAGCTAAGACTATACTAGCACAGACCAGATTAGAAAAGAATTTTTTTTTAAAAAAAGATCCAAACTACTGGTATGGCAGTGGCAGTGGCATAAAGAGGGCAACAGAGGCAAAATTGGTACCATATAAAGCAAAGTCTGCATTGTAAAACAAAGTGCTAGGCTGTCCAGTAGCTAGCCAACATCCCTAGGCAAACAAAGACACTCTCACCAGCCCTGATAATCAAAGGGTCTGAAAATCCTCATGCGCCAAGGGCAAAGGCTAAACTCTGATTGGATTAGGTAAATTGCTCACTACACCACTGGCCTCATAAAATGTGAGGTTTAGCCTGCTCTTCCAGGAGTGCCAGGAGTGACTTACAGGAGTGACATAAACGTCCTAGGATTGCTAAGGCAAGAAGTGGGTGCTTGTCTGTCTCTCACAGAAAAATATATGTATTTGAGTCACTCTGCTATGGCTCTGGGCACCATGATGTTTATCCCCTCTTTCGAGGATACTTTCCCAGAAGAAGAGGGCAGTAGGAATCTGCAGTAGCCCATAGTTACAGCATTGTGATTAAAGGCATTTGGACTGAAGCTTCCTATGCGCTAAAACTGTGTGGGCGATGGCTGCTAGAGCCCTAACTTGAACAGTAGCATAGGTAGGAGGATGGAGGCGACTGGGAAGAGGAAGATTCCGTTGTGTTCTTGGTAGGATATACAGGTCTGGAATCTATACATTGAGGATGTTTGGTTGGTAGTGGGCCCCATAGACCAGGGAAGGAATATCCAGATGTGAAAATCAACAGTGAGCAGGCATGGGTCTTTCTTAAGGAAGAATTGGATTATAATTGGCATCGAGGTCATGAGTATTCGGACAAGCCTCCTTTGGTGTCCGTACAGACATCTCTCCTAGTTAAAGTAACCAGACATTCTGCTTTTTAATAATTTAACAACATCCCGCAGAGTTTTAGAATTAAAATAAATGTATTACAATAGTATTTTTGCATTCAGTGAAAATTTTTGTTGCTCCATATAGACCAAACTTTTAATCAAGAACCCCCCGTCCCCCCAACCCCGGTCTGTGGTGTTCCGTTTAAAATCTGGTCACTGTATCTTCGCTCCTCTGTGTTGTACAGAGTGTCTCTCAGTCCCCTAAGGATAATTGCCTCTTGGCCCCGGAGGAAAGCTTCTTCCTGGGATCCTCCACAAAGGACTCTGCTTTGTTTCACAAGGTTTACAAAACTCATGTCCCTGGAGACATCTACTCCCCCAGACGCTTCCTGCCCAGAGCCGCTAGACTCCGTGGTTCCATGGATTTGGGCACACCTGTTGTAGCTGCCTGGCTTGATGGACCAGCGAGGCCACGGTCATTTTAGGAAGTTCTCTGGAGTGCCACAGTGCCGTGTCTTACTCGTCCCTGTTTCTTCCTGTCTAGTGACTCCCTTGAGGTGACTCCTTTCGCTGCTTCTTGAGTCTAGGAGTTTTCCAGCTCTGGAATCCTGGTTCCTAAGCACTCATTTCACTCTCCTGTCTTTACCTCTTGGTCGTAGTAAGCTCCCCCTTTTCTGGCCTCGAGGATGGCTCATTTAAGCCTGTGGGATGGCAATCCTGATCCCATGCTCTCCAGCACAGTTGTTGATGTTAGGTATCATCAAATCAGTTCTGACTCATAGCGACACTGACTGCTCCTACACCGTGGTCCTCACCATTGCTTTTGTGCTTCAGCGCACTGTGATGATCCGTCTAGCCAAGGTCTTTCCTCTTTTCCAATGCCTGTTCACATTACTAAGCATGGAGTCCATTTCCAGGGACGGGTCTCGTGGTAACATGTCCAAAGTACATGAGACAAAGTCATGCCATCCTTGTCTTTAAGAAGAATCCTGGGGGTTTTCTTATTTGTATGATCCCAGTTCTGTAAAGGTCTTGTCAGTGGGCAGTATAGAAATTGGATACCAAGAATTGGGGACAATAAAGACATGAAGTGGTTGGCTTACAAACTTTCATAGGTAGGGAACTATATTCGTAGGATTATGGGATTAAGTTCTGGGTGTTACTTAACTGCAGTTGTTAGGCTAAGGAAGTATGTACACATGCCAAGTTGGGAAGGGGTCGATTGTGTTAGTTAAGGTTTATTGTGCCAACCTGGCCAATAGACACATGTTGGATTATTGGAGGGCAGTTTAATTGAAGGGCGGAGAGATAAATGGGTTGGTGAGCCTCGCCCTTCTAGTTCTCGTGACTCTTGCTTTCTGATGGTCAGACCTGTGTGCAGCAGCCTTAATCTAGTTCTCTGCTTCAGCTGGCAAAGCACGCTTCCTGTTAGACATCCCTGAAAAGAGGCCACATAGACGTACCCTGATGCAGCCCTGGAGAAGCTGCATGGAGACCCTGCCAGTACTGAGGTGCTTACACTGCCACTGGATCCAAAGACTTTCTACCCACTGGCCTGTGATCCCCCCGCATTCCAAATCATTGTGTGTGTGTTTTGAGTTTGAGGGGGACTTTGTGGATTGATGTCACACCTACGCTTGGACTGGATGGCTTTGGGATGCTTTCAAAGTGTATACTTACCCTTTATATAAAACTCTCGTAAAATATGAGTATCTATGGATTTTGTTTCTCTAATCTCCCCAGACTCACACAGGTCCTATGGATTTTATTTGCATAATTAGCCAGCTTACTGGGGCATAAGCAAGTTGCTTTCATAACCCTGTCTGATGTATTTGTGGGCCTTACAAGACCGTGAGGTGAAAAGGCTATATTAACTTACTGCACAACATCCTTCTATTGCCACTACTTGTGAAACGCTGATCACCTAACATAGTACTTGTCGCTGTGCTAACTTTGGGTATGAGAAAACATTTCTGATTTATATATTCGTATACTTTCATAGGAGGGAAAAGACATACTTGAAATGATTAAATCCCCAAATAATATAGAACAGGTAAATTGTCAAATTAGTGGTATATATAATGACTACAATTAGAGAAGTGACTTAATCTCTCTAGAGTGGGAGAAACATCTATTATTATTAGAAGTGAGTGCTTTAACTTTGTCTATCTTGAAAATGATCCTTAAACTCACACAGGCTTTTCTTAGTTCATTTTTCTAGATGAAGATATTAGTTGACTATGAGAAGAAAACAAATCCAAGGTTAACAATATTGGTCTTAAAGCTTTAATTAAATTATAAATGCTTTTTTTTGGGGGGGCCATCTCTGCTCTCTGGTGGTGGGAGTAGGAGGCCCAGCCCCACTGCTGGAATTGAACCTCCATCCCAGTGGGTCGCAGTCCCGTGCACAACCACTACGCCACTGGGGCTCAGCCCTGAGTTATAAATGTTTTTAATCCAATTTCTGTCTTGTTATTTTTTAGACTGGCAACATGATGACACAAACAATAAAGTGAATTTACCCTTGGGAACCAGGGTCTTATTGTGACAAGTCAAAGTATGATTCTATAGGGGAAGAAAATGCATTTCATAATGCATGAAGCCATTTGCTTAGTAGAGGTACTTCCTGGTTCAATTAAAACCAACTCATTGTCATTGACTTGAGGAGTCTTCATAAAAATGGTATAAGATGGGGGAAAATTGGCCCTGTGAGTTTCTGAGATTGTAACTCTTTACTGAAGTAAAGAGCCCTGTCTTTCTACCATGGTGCTGTTGGTGGTTTTGAACTGCTGATGTTGTGGATCTCAGTGCAAGGCTGTAACCACTACACCACCAAGACTTCATTATCTTCTGGTAGAGTTCTAATAGTTTTGCTCACTTGTATGTAAGGGTATTTGCTACCTGGTGAGAGGTCAGAAAAAACAATGATTCACTTGCAGCTGCTGAAATAATGAACAGCTGGCTTTGGGGGTTAAAGAGCATAGACACAGATGACATCAAGGCCAGTTGATACATCAAGGACAATGGATACAGAGTCCACACAGAGAGAGGCTACAAAAGCAATATTTTACAGCCTACTTTGGTGGCTAGTGACTGTGAGTTACCCTGTTTGGTGCAACTGTTGGCCTCTCTTCAGAAAGAGCAACAAAAAGCAAAGAAAGTCAAAGACGAGTGGAAACGATTAGTCGAGAGATTAATGGTCAGCCTAGCCTCAATAAGCCTTATACCAGAAAAATCTACAGAGCTCCTGCCTGGCTACCACTGTTGACTGCTCTAAAAGGAATCACAATAAAGAGTTCTGGGCAGAGTGGGAGAAAAATTTTGAAACAAAACTTAAAATCATATAAAAAGAACAGATTTACTAGTCTGACAGAAATGGCTGGAACCCCAACATGATGAGGCTTAGTCAGTATTGAGACTGAAAACTGAACTCACCTCATGATTCATATCTACCAAACAATTGCCAGGTCTATAAGGTGAACAATAATTTCAAGAAGGTAGGCACTTCTTAGAAATATCAATCATATAAAATCAAGAGAGTGTCATTTTCTAGGGTAACATTTTAGAAGATGGAAATGGATAGATAGGGAAGAAGGATGTATGGAAACAGTCAACATAAGATGAAAGTGGGAATCATGCTGTTCAATTGTGGGGAAGACAATCAATGTCACAGAATAAAATGTATAGGAATCACCATAAGTGGAAACCCAGTTTGCATTGCAAAGTTTCAGTCACACCACAATTAAAAGCTATAGAAAGCACAAACTCAAAAACGGGGGAAAAAAGGAAACAAAAAAGATTTAATTTTAGGGAAAATCACTTAGAAGACCCAATGAAATTCAGCAGAAAAGGATGCTTCATATTTGACTTTTGTGTTGGGTTGAGTTAATCAACACTTTATGTTTCTTCATTAGGGATATCTGGCTTTTTAATATGGGCAATACAGAAGCTTAACACACAAACTCTTTTAGACAACTTACTCTTTGATTGGACATGGGAACTCAATACATGTGAAAGGGTTGTCCTTCTCGGGCCCCGCTGAGTGGGTGCTGACTCAGAGTGACCTATTTGCAACCAAACGAAACACTGCCTTCTCCTGCCCCATTCTCACAATGGCTCTTCGCTTGCAGCCAGTTGTTGCAGCCCACTGTAGAGCAGTGATTCTCAACCTTCCTGATGCCATGACCCGTTCATATAGTGCCTCATGTGGTGGTGACCCCTAACCCTAAAATTATTTTCATTGCTACATCATAACTGTAATTTTGCTATTTTTATAATCATAATGTAAATAAATATCTGATGTGCAGCATATATTTTCATTGTTACACATTGAACATAATTAAAGCATAGTGATTAACCACAGAAACAATATGTAATTATCTATTGTGAAATACTTATTTTTAATGACAAATAAATGAAATGTTGTCTTGAAGCATGGTGTAGCATGGTTAATAGTCTCCATGCAGGGTCCTTGTATGGGGTGTATCTGCCTGTGGGCAGAACCACCTGGAGACAGAGGAACAGTGTCTCGGTTCCTAAGACCATCGCAATATGTGTTTACAATATGGTCTTAAGGTGACCCCTGTGAAAGGAATTTTTCACCCCCAAAGGGGTCATAACCACCAGTCGAGAACTGCTGTTCTAAGTCTCCTGTGTCAGTTAATCTTGTCTTCCTGTGCTTTGCTGTTCCTCCACTTTACCAAGCATGATGTCTTTCTCCATGAACTGGTCTCTACAGATGTGTCCAAAGCATGTGAGATCAAGTGTGAGTATGTGAGATCCTTGCCTCTAAGGAACATTTTGGCTGTACTTTGGATTTTGGACTTCTTCCATTGGTTTGACTTTGGCCTTCTTCTCCTGGTTCTTGCTCATAGGTTACCTCCTGAAATGGTGAAATGTTGGCTAGTTTTTTTGGTATAGTTATTCTGTGCAGTATTTCTATCTTCTTCTGATTCTTACTGCATGATTATATTTTGTCCAATAGAATCTTCTAATATTGCAGTCTTAGGCTTGAGCTTTTTCTTGAGTCCTTTCAGTTTAAGATCTACCGAGTGTGGTCATCATTTTTTTGTTTTCTAACTCTAGGTCTTTGTATATTTCACTATACTATTTTACTTTATTTTCTGGACTTGCCCTTTGCAACTATCTGTTCAACTCTTTGACATCATCAATTCCTGCATTTGCTTTAGCTACTCTGTGATTTAGAGGATGTTTCAGAGTCTCTTCTGACACACATGCTGATCTTTTCTTTCATCCCTCTCTTCCTTATGACTTTTTGCTTTCTTCATGAATGACATTCTTGACACCATCCCACAGCTCTTCAGGTCTTCTGTCATGAATGTTTAAAGAATCAAACCTGTTCTTGAAATGTTCCTTCTTGATTTTATATGATTGATATTTCTAAGAAGTGCTTACCTTCTTGAAGTTATTGTTCACCTTATAGACCTGGCAATTGTTTGGCTGAGAAATGAATCATGAGGTGAGTTCAGTTCTCAGTCCCAAGACTGGCTAATTCTCATCATGTTGGGGTTCCAGCCATTTCTGTCAGACTAGTAAATCTGTTCTTTATTATGATTTAAGTTTTCCTTCAACATTTTCTCCCATTCTACTCAGGACTCTTTATTTGAGGTTCTTTTAAGAGCAGTCAATATATGTAAATTCAGGCTGAAGTTGAAGAAAGTGAAAACAAGTCCACAAGAACCAACATGTGACTGCACAAAATTTGGGAATGTTTACATTGATGGTCTGCCCATAGTCAACCCCTGGCCTTATTTTAGCTGTTGATAATTGAGCTTCTCCATGGTTTCTTCCTCCAGAGGTAGTCAGTTTTGTTTCTGTGTTTTTCATGTGGAGAAATCCATGCACAGAGTCACATTTTGTGCTGTGGAGAAAAGGTATTGATGGTGCAGAAATTGTTGGACTTACAAAATTCTATCATGCAATCTTAAACATTGTTTCTATTACCAAGACCAGGTTTTCCAACTACTATTTCTTCCTCCATAATTCTATGCACCTGGAGTGCATGTTTGACAAATTTCTTCAATTTCTTATCATAAGCTTTAGGGGTTGGTGCATAAATTTGAATAATAGTTATATTGTTTGGGTTTCCTTGAAATCGGACAAAGAATCCTATCACAAAGTTAGATCTTGAGGTGTTCTTTGTGACGATGAATGCAACACCATTCCTCTTGAACCAGTATCACAAACTACCTGGTTTTCTGATTCAAAATGGCCAATACCAGTTCCTGTCAGCTCACGAGTGCCTAGGATATTAAGCTTGATTTGTTCCATTTTATTTGTAATGACTTCCAATTTTCCTGGATTCATAGTTTGTACATTCCATGTGCCATCTATTAATTGATGGATGCAGCTCTTTCTTCTAATTTTTAGCCATGCCATATTAGAAATGGAGGTCCTGCAGTTTTTCCTTTTGCAGACTTGATGACATTCGTATCATTAATTCATTATCATTGACTATACTGGAAGAAGGCAGCTTTTCCTTGGTCATATTTTGAATGCTGACTGACATGGAAAGCTTATCTTCTGCTGCTGCTTCTTACAATGCTCCAGTTCTGTTCATTAGAGTTTCAATACTGACCATGCTTTGATAATATTCATAAGGTTTTCACGGACGAGTTCCTCCAAGGTGAACAACCTATCCTTGCTTTGCAGTCTATCCTCAGGCCTGAAGGTCTGCCGCAACCTATTCACTATGGGTGCTCCTGCAACGTTCAGAAATACCAGTGACGTAGCTTTCTGCATCACGTCAGTGACAAACTGCTAGAGAACAACACACTGACAGATACGTGCTTGTTTGGAAGAGTAACAGAAAAAGTCTATTTGCTTTTAAGCACCACTTTTAATAAACTCCCTCCTCTCCTCCCATTAGTCATTAAAAAAGTAATCCTGATACTTAAAGCTGTGTTTCATATACACGCCTGTGAAAATTTCAAAACCAGTTGACTTTTCAGTGGACGAGAAAAGGTGGTATTTCATTTTGTATATTTACTAATTATTTAGCACAATATTAAATGTCTTTCTTTTTCCTCCCCACACCTGAAACATTGAACAGGAACCCAGTTTGAATCCCCATAAGAATGCAAAAATGACCTCTTTGAGGTTGTATGAATAAGAATTCTTTGGGGGTAGGATTCCACTACTATTGGGTTGAGTTTGAGTCTAAGAGAGAGCGTTTTCACTATGGATTTCCCAGACAGTCGATCTGCACAGGAACCGACAGCCTCTTGGTACCCCTGGGGGGGATTTGAATTGCCGGCCTTGCAGACCTTGCAATTAGCAGCCCAACAGAGTCATGGGAATACAGCTTTAAGAAGTGTAAGCATATTGATAGAAACAGTAGCTTCATAGCTTGACATTTTGTTGAATAATGGTGTCTAGGATTGTGCAGCACTATTTTTGATTTATCCCTACATGTATTATGAATGAAGTAATCTAACCCAAACTACTTACACTCTCTTGGTCCTTTAGAAAGTAGGACTATATGAACGTGTAAAGAGTACAATCCCTCAGACATAATCATATGATTGTTCAGACAAAACCCTGCAGAAAATGAAATGGGTATGTGACTTCAAGAAGTAAAGGGAATGAAGCAAGAAGCAGGTTGTTCATGTAATTTTTGATGGAGGCCATCAAATTTCTATGGTAATTTTCCATTGGATACATTTTAATGAGCTGGGTAACAGTTTTATTTAAACATGCCAACATTTGCAATATGTCTGAAATTACATTATTTGCAAGTACTTAGAAACATGTTTAAACATTTTAGACATCAACTTAAAAAATGTGTGAGGGGTTGTATAGCTTTTAAAAATTGTTTCGGGAGATATGAGAGCCAATATGTTTAAAGGGGCTAGTCTTGAAAAATACATTTACCTGTCATATCCATTGTATTTTGCTTAGAGTATATGTTTTCCATGTTTAAAAATAGCAAAGTTGGACTGAGCCCCGGTGGTGTAGTGCTTGTGTGCGAGACTGTGGCCCACTGGGATGAAGGTTCAATTCCAGCAGCAGCTCCACAGGAGCAAACGCTAAGCCTCCTACTCCCACCACCAGAGGGCATTGATGCCCCAAAACAAAACAAAACAAACAAAAAACAAACAAAATAAAAATAGCAAAGTTTTCTTAAAACAACAATAACAACAAAATACCACTTTTGTCACAGGATTTAGGACAGCATCAATGACATTATCAGGTGGTAATGGGAAGGGGGTTGATGGAGCTGGGAGCTACCAGATTCTCCCTGGGTGTGCTGTTTGAGATTAGCAGAGGTATACAGAGGGCAGAGATGAGAGTCAAGGACACATGACAAATATGAGGATTGCTATTGTGCTTCTTATTTGACGCTTTCCACATATTATGCTCTTCAGCTATTTGTCTGGTCAGGATTTTATAGTTAACAAATACTTAACTTTTGGGGAGAGACTGCCTTTTGCCTTCCATTTACTATTCTTATTAATTCCCCCCAAATAGTTTATACAGTACCTTGCACACAATGATGCACAGCATATTTTTATATATTAAGATGTCCATTTGAGTCAGAGCACTTAACCTGACAAACAGCTGAGGAGTTAAAGGGAGAGGATAAAATATAAAAATACCTGAATAACGGAAAACTAGTCTAATGATGAGATGGATAATAAAAAGGAGAGGCATCAAATAGGGATCTTATTTGGAGATATTGACTCTGAGGTTAAGTCAGGGCTGCTACTGGCCTATAGAGGCTTCTAAGCAAATTAGAGAAGGTCCCTTCTGTAGGTCAATCCTCTCTGGGTGGATCGATCACAAGTCTATGTGAAGAAAACAAAACAAAAATTTAAACTTGTCCTTCATAGACTTGTAGCCCCATGTCAAGGCCTAGGTCAGGCAAGTAAGTACCAATGTTTTCCCCTTGACCCAAGACCTTTGTGCAGTGCACAGATTGTATAGCTGTGCTTCTATCTCTGCATAAAAGAGATAATTGCTGTTTATCCTACTTTATTTATTTCCAGGACAAATATACTTAAATTAGTCAAACACCCACACTAAGTCAGATCCTTTGACTAAGCTTGGCAAAATGAGGGTTTGCTATCACTAGTACTTTCTATTGAAACATGGATTCCTTTTTTTTCCCTTTCTCTGTTCCAAGTACTGAAGTTTGTGACTCTCTTAAGTATCTCGGCGAGCTATCTGTCTGTTGTAACTATCCATTTTAGGAGTTCTCCCAGTTGCTCTCTGTTCAGTACCTCTGGTCTTTCTTCTGCATATGAATTTTGTTCTACATTTTTATCCCACTCTAAATGTGGGAACCTTTTATTGTGTCCCTGTCAGAGCTCTCAGTCCGGGTAGCTGGGTCATCAGTTTATTTGTATATTTTTGGTTTCAAAGTAGGCTTTACCTTGACTGCTGAGATGGCTCAGAGGCTACCTGTGAGCTCTTTGGGAGAAGGATCCATCTCCACATCTGCTCAAGGATGAATGTCAAGGGCAGAGGGCAGACATGCTCCACCCTCCGGCCTTCTTTATCCTATTCTGACCCCAACTCTTCCTCCCAAGGCAGGCTACCTGTCTACTGGGTTCAGGACTCCTTACAGTGGCCACACACAACCCATAGATGTCTCCACAATGGTGGGGCTTTATGAGGGACGTTACCAGGTTACCTCCAGCCCAGTTCAGAAAACAATAAGGATGTTATCTTTTGTTCACAGTAATACTTCTCCTCAGTCAGAAGCCAAGTTTCTCTCAAGTCCTCAGTCTCTTCGTCCTTGGGTGCCTTGGCTTTGGGAACAGTGACTTTCCTAGAGCTGCGAGGCAGAAGACCCACTAGCAGAGTGGTTAGAAATCCCTGCCTGAAGGAGCACAGGCACCGTCTCTACTTGATAAGACCTGGGTCTGTGCACTTGGGAGGCTTCCCAGCTCACAGAGGCCGAGGCTGTGGCACCCCATGACTGAGCACCTGAGAGAGACTTGGCTGCCACTCCTGCTTAAGAGATAATTCTGCTCTGGTGGTTATTAGCTGCTAGCTGCAAGGTCAGTCGTTCAAAACTATTAGCTGTTCTGCAGGAGAACTATGAGGCTTATTGAGTTGGTTTCTGAGCTAGCTCTTGCATGCACATGGACGACTCTGATAGAGGAGTGGTTTTTCTCTTCAGCAGGTTTTACCGGAGGAAACTAGGACTGATGACTTGACTCACTCTCTAGTAAGGTGGAGAATCAGAACACAGCCCATTCTAACCCTGCCCTCTAGTGTAACTGAGAACTCTCTCAAAATGGGACAATATACACAGGTTTAGAGGCTAGAATTAATCTTGCATTGCAAAAGATTAATTTTGCAATAGATAGATGAGCATTATTAAGAGATTTAACTTTACCACATTGACCAAAAAATGTCTATCACGATGAAATTGTCTGTCTGGGTTTCCTGCTGAATCCACATTCACTTCTGTTCTTAGCTAGAGAGGGAACTTCAGAGCTACGGCTGCCTCCAAACACATACAGCGAGCATGCATTTTATCTCACGGCCACAGTCACATCCCTGATTGCTTTTTCGCTCTGTCAAAAGTTCTCAGCAAGTATTTGATGATCCTAAAAGGATCGCCCTTTTTAGGAGCTTGATCTGAGTAAAGGAGCAAAGCTATACACTTATTTACCTGTCCCTTCAGCTAGCATACTATTCATTTAGATTTAGTCACTGAGATTAGTGTGGGAGAAGGAGGGGAGAAAGCAAGATTCTCTCCATCCTTGATACTCGGTGTGGCAAAGGAGAAAGACATATCCAATAGCAGTACAAGACTTCGCACTGCACAGCACTACAATACAGGACAATGCAGGGTTGTGCTTTTGGTAGCTACCGAGCATAATAATGTGGCGCAAAATCCAGAGAAAGCCAATTATGGTTGACGGGGAAGGCTTCCCAAAGGCAGGGTGACGCAGCTTGAATGCTGAAGAACAGGTGTTTGCTCATGGAGTGGATGCTGGATACTTTCCTTATAGCTCCCATTGATCTGCTATCCAGTCTTTGCTGGCTTTTTCCTCCCGAAGCCGGCCTCTATGGGGTACGTGGGTGGGCTTGTCTCCCTTGCCCACTGGATGCTCACTGGATTTCGCCAAGGGCAGCCCTAAGAAGAGATGAAAGACAGGAGGAGAGTCGAGGAGTGGGGGTGGCATTGGTTCCCCAGGTCCCATTTTGCCGGGCTTTGCAGCCCTTCCTGAGGTGGCAGGTTTCCACGGTTTTCTCTTTGTGGGTTTAAGTGACTGTTCCCTTTGTTTGTCCCCTCAGAGCTAGGAATGGAGCTTCTGCCCAGCCCAGCTCGCCCCAGGGTAATGCATTATCTCTTTTGGTTTGTCTACACCCTGCCCACATGTTTGTAAATAGTCCCTTTATTAAACCCATCACAAGTCATCCTAATTTGAGTCACCATCTGCTGCCTGCTGGGACCCTGACTGATACAGACTGTAAATTATATGAGGATGTATCCATCTAACTCACCCAATAAATGTTAGCTATTTTTAATCCTGCACAGTGATAATATTTTGAGATGTAAGCAACATTTCCCCTTCCAATATTGCCTATTATCACTTGGCTATTCCCAATTAGAGCAGCTAGGCTTCTGGTTTCTCGGCTTCCTGGGAAGAGTTGTTATAGCCACAGCAGAGAGAGAGAGAAAAAAAGTTGTAACCAAAATAAATTGCCTTCAAAGAATCTGAGGCTTAAGGAAAACTATGATACCTAGCATTGTATTTAATGGAGGAGGAGTCCTATACTCTCTTAGTTAGTGGCTTCCTCACAAAGTGTATTGTACCATGAGCTTCAACCCCGCCCCCACCAACACCCCCCCACCCCCTAAATGTTAGGCCCTGGGTAGAGAGAGCAGACAGAACCTCTGCTAGGCACTGAGTATCCAGGTAAAGACAGGGTTATGTTCAAGGGAATGCTAGGCTTACAGAGGGGGAAAAAAACCACTAACTGGGGGAAACATAAGGGATCCTGAAGTAGACTCTATGGCAACTCTTTTTTATATTTTTCAAGAATATTTTGAACCATGTGAGCATAGTAAACTAATTTAATGGTTTATCTTTGACAAGTAAATTATGCTAAGGTTTACAAATGAGGCACACAGAAAATAGATGAGAAGGGGGAAGTCACGTGGGACAGAAGAATAATCTAATTCATGCTACCTTCCTTCTTTCCTTGCCTGATAATAGACATAGCAGTCTGGCTTTCATATCCAAAAGTAGGGAATAGTGTCAGAGTTTAAATGGTGAGATTGGGTTGCAGAGGCTCTGGGTGACAGTGGAAGCCCAAAATATATTTTCAGAGTCAACACAGGGAAGAAGCCTGTGAGTTCCCTCTGACCATCACTTAGGGATGGGCGTAACCTGCTTACCAAACAGAGCTTTGTCAAGAGGACTCTAGTGTATTAAAATGATAACTCTGACTTGAATGGTTAATATCTTGTCATTTGATCTTCCTTTTGAGATATGCTGTGTTTGAGTTGGTTCTTAATAATTTCCTCTCTCTTTCTCCATGTATGTGTGTGTGTGTTTCATACCGATGTTTATACCTGCAAAATTTTGTTATTGTTGGTAGACTTCTTAACTCTACTATGTTATATATTTTTCTATATGAAACCCAGCATGGATGAATCTATAGAGATAATAACTAGAATGAGGGTTCCTGGGGGTATGACAGGGGAAGTGGGGCGTGATAATGGAGAGGAGATATCAAGGACACGAGAAAAAACAAAGTGTTTTGAAAGTGATTGTGGTAGCAATTGTACAACACTGCTTGATGTAGCTGAAGTATGCAAGAGTATGATTTCTGGATTAGGTCCCAACAAAACAGCTTGAAAAAAGACAAAGGGTGGAAGGGGTCATCTGTAATTTTTGTGGTTCATGTAATAAAACTCAGAACCAAACACACTGCCATTAGGTTGATTCTGACTCCGAACCTGTGGCACTGCCCCTGTGGATTTCTGAGAAAGTAGTTGTTTATGGCCATTGAAAGCCTCAGCTTTCTCTGTTAGAGTAGTTGGTGGCTTTGAACTGCTGCTCTTGCAATTAGTTGACCAATGCCTAACCCACTACACCACCAAGGTTCCTCTGGCTCATGCAACCACGGTTATTTTCCATTTAATTTGAGATTGTGACTACAGAATTCCAACTCATAGGATATTTTAGTGAACCAGGGCTACTATTTAGAGGGAGATTAGAAAAAGCTGTCAAATACACATATTTATAAAGCTCTCTGATGTTAAAGTCAGACTGGTGCTAATAAATAAACCTAAGGAAAAACTTTATTATGGATTCTATTTATTTGTATAATATGACAGTAATCTGTGACTGTCACTGACCACCTACTCTGTGTTATTTACTTCCAGCACTCTTGAAGACTGGATATTGCTACCATTTTACATAGCAGGAAATGGAAGCTCAGAGAGTTTGCTTGTTCCTTAGTTACAATTGCTAGTGAAAAATGAAGATTTTTACACAAAACTTTGGGGACAGTTTAATTTTAGAAAGCCTGATTTTTCAGAGGTAAGGTCTCTGTTTCAGGTGTTCAGGTGGTCACTGCTTGTCCATCGTTCTTGGTTCCTTGTTCATTAGCACTGTTGGAATCCCAGCCCTGATTCTCCCAAATGAAAATTCTGGTCTTTTTCTTCTATAGCATGTTGCTTCTTTATCAGTAAGCTGCCACATGCATTCACGCGGGCAGAAATGAGGATAGACTTGTCACACACACAACATATGACTCTGAAATTGTTTTCTGATTTTCTGAGATATCTGGTTTTGGAAAAGACGAACATGCGGTGAAAAAAATGAAGCACATGTACTCTTCTCATATTTCCCTTTCCTGAGGCAGAAGGAAGCTCTATACCTGGGGGCAAAAGAAGGACAAAACAGGACACCCAGAGAAAGAAAAATGGGAAAACAGAGGCCATGCATTTGATATGCCTACTTTTGCTTCAAATTGTTTCATCCAGCTGGAAAACTTTGTTCCAAATTTTCATTTTGAATTTCATTACATGAAATGTTTTTTCTTAATTTTTTATCTTTTCAAGCGATATAGACTAGGTAGCTATTTTGGGAATTGACAAGCATCCTTGATAGCATTCCTCATTAATGCTCTCAAAGAAGGATCTAGGAGACCCAAAATGCATACTTGTAGCAAATTGTGAACCTCCATTTTTGTCTTCCCTCCATCTTCCCATTTCCAGTGGGACAGTTTGAATTCTTGGCTGTAGTTTGGAGTTTTGACTCTCATCTGGAAGTCATTTGTTCTACACTCTCTAAAGGAACCTATTTCAGAAAGGGTTTATATTTAATGCATAATTCCAGGCAAAATTCTGCTAAATTTGGAAGAATATATTTGTGTTCATTCTTAAAATACGTGTACAGAAATATAAATCCTAATTTTATTTGTTATAAAAGGAATTTTGCAAATTTCGTTTTATACATTTTATAGCTGGTACCCAAGGAGCGATCATTATTCTTGGTGACTTCTCTTTATGGTCTTATGGAATTAGTTGCATGACAGGAAATCTTTAAGACATTTCAGTATGTTATAAGATTGAACTCCTTGGATTAGCCTCTCGAGGAACAAGTCCTTAGTGGGTCAGAGAAGTATTTTTTTGGGGGGACGGGTCATCACTGCCTCTGGTGGCCGTGGCCACTACCCAGCGCTGCTCCTGAGAGCCGCCGCTGGATTTGAACCGCCAAGCCCGGGGGCCTCAGTCCCGCACTCAACCGCTTACGCCACCGGGCCTCAGCCCCAGAGAGGTAATTTTTTCCCCAAGGAGCCTCCATCTACTTTTCTTTTTGTAAATTATGAAATGGATGAAGGGTTACAAAACAGATGATCAGTTTTACCTTTAACCCTTTATGTACATTTGTTTCACTTCCCTCATCACAATAACTCTCTGTACAGCCCCTTATCCCACTTCCTTCGTTCCATTCTTCCTCTCCTAGCCTTCCTGAGCTTTGCCTTTGGTTATGTGCTGCCATTCCGATCTTAACTGGCTGCTTTTACTAAGTGGCTTACGCTTTGAGCTGCTACATGTAAATTCAGCCATTTGAACCCATCAGCCACTCTGCGGGAGAAAGAGCAGGCTTTCTGCTCCTAGAACGAGGACAGCCCCACGGCAGCTCTCCTCTGCCCACGAGGATCGCTGCGTGTCAGATCGGACGGGCACCATGGCAGCGGATGAGCGTGGTAGAATCATACATTTGTAATTTGACTCTGCAGGGTGAGTTCAGTTGAAGGGATGAAGGGCGTTAAAGGGGTTGGTTCCGGGAAAAAAGAGGAAACAAATAAAATGTCGGGTAGCATCTGACCTCTGCCAGAGTGAAGGAAAATTGAACGCCATGTGAGCCTCACCCAAGACCTAGTTCTAGGAGGCTGAGATCAGACATCCCCCCACCCACCCATGCCACACCACCCCCTGCCTCAACCTATCACTTCTGACACCAACTCTCTCTCCAACCATTCCCTCACTTTTCACCTGATTTCTATCATTCACAGAAATGGCCATACAGAACACACAATGTTCAGGATGCTGGAGCTTATTAGCTAACGAGGTACAATTCAGGGGAGAAATGTTCAGGATACAGTTGCTTAATCAGGATAGATCATTTTCTGCTGTGCTCAGAGGCAGGCCTTTCTCTGCCCCCCAGGCTTTGTCCTGGTCTCTGTCCCGCTAAGGCAATGTTACAAAGCTCTATCAGGGCTGCCTGAAGAGCATACTGCTCTGCGATAAAATTCAAAAGAGAGGCACTAGACTCTAACTCCTTGAGTCAGCAAAAATCTGACTCCTCCAATTAAGTGCACAGTGGCACCCGCTCCACAAACTAGCCTCCTGCCCCAAAACACTCAGCATCCCTTGTCGGTGGACGAGTACCTGTCTTGTCTCCTGCTCTCGTTCAGATCCTGCTGTTGGTGCTCCTCTGTCACATCTCTGGTGCCTAAGTTGTCTCTTAGATCAAGGGTGTTCAACGTGGCTTCAAAGGATGTGCTGCCCCCCCTGGGAACTTCTCTCACTGGTAGTAAGCCCACCTCCTGCATCTGAGATGGCTCATTTTATAACCAGTGGGATGGCAATCATAGTTAATCCTCTTAATAAAGTACTCACAGCTGAATCATATCATTCAATTAGTAGCTTCTCCTCCCTCCTTACACAGATCCTTCAGGAAGTCTTAAACCATATGGGAGTTAAAAAAAAAACTGTAGCTATGAGTCATATTAAATAATTTACTGCAGGCTGAGCCCCGGTGGCGTAGTGGTTGTGCACGGGACTGCGGCCCACTGGGATAGAGGTTCAATTCCGGCTCCCAGGAGCAGACTGGGCATCCTGCTCCCACCACCTGAGGGCAGTGATGCCTAAAATAAAAAAATAAATAAAAATAAATAAATAATTTACTGCATTGCAGTGTTCCAACAATTTCTATCTGACCAGGAAGCCTGGTTTCTTTTATGGTTTTGAATTTAGTTCCATATCGCCCCCCCCCTCCATTTATTCAGGACATTCTAAAGTGATCCCATTCAGAGAAGGTGGTAGTGGTAATTGAATACCATCTCGCTAATCAGATCTTCTCCAACTGTACTTAAATAATATATCAAAACATAAGATTATTTTAATCCATAGTATACACTTGGTGTTGTATCATTTCTAGGCCCTCTTCCTAAAATTTTGAAATTTTCTTCTGACAGAAATCAAGAGAAAAAGGAGTCCCACCCTCACCCAAACCACCAAATAATTTTAATTTAAAGAAATCTGGTACATATTTGATGGCTCTGAAAGTTTTGTTCCTAAAACTTTGCAATGGAATTTTCCCTCACACATGTTTTATAAACGAGGCTTCCGCCTTTATGTAAACAGGAACAATAAAGATGAGTAGATATATGCACACACCTGCTGTGACATGAACTTGATGAGAGACTCATTCTGAGAAGAGACCGCAAATCAATGTAGCAGGATAGAAAGAGCAGCAGGTTTTCAGAATATTTGATAGTACAGTGAGGGAGTTTTTTTAAAAAGGAAAATATTATTAATGTGTTTTCAGAGAACAACTGAGATAGCTTAATTTAAGTTAGCAGATTCTGGGTTATATCTTCCTTGGTGTTTAAAAGTCCACAGGAGCATGCAGTACACCTAGGCATAATGGAAAATTTCACAAAGGAGGCGATCTTTGGTGCTTTGGAATAATATATGAGTTGAAAAACAAATAAACAAACTCCTTTTATTTGTGTTTCTTCATCCCCTTTGGTATTATTGTTTCAAAATATCTTTCGAAGTTTGGGAGATCTTGATATTCTGAGTATGTTAATTTTTAGGATGCTACACAGGAAACTAAGTGCATATCTACTAGTATATAGAAACAAGAATTGTCCATGTTATTTCTTGAACAGTGCGAAGAAAGAATCGTACGCTGACTACACTATGTCTTTTCAGCATAAGATGATATGAGAGGCACGGACAGAAAGAAAATTGAGAGTAGGATGCAATTTGGGAGTTAAAGAATTAACAATAGGACTGAACCCAGGTGGCATAGTGACTGAGTGCGGGACTGTGGCCCACACTCCAGCAGCTCTCCAGGAGCAAAGCTGGGTATCTCTCAAGACCACCAGACTGCAGTAGTGCCCCCCCCAAAAGATGAATAAAAAAGAATTGACAATAGAGACTATTTCTTGAAAATGGATCCAACTGTTCTTTCCTGAATTGACAGCTAAACACTATTTTAGGGCACAGAAACTCCAAGTCTTCATCTTCAAAATCTGCTCTTGGTGACAGTGTAGTTTTTCTATGGGTAAAACAAAGTAGATTGCTCGGATGGATTTAATGTCATGGGCTGTATATATTAATTATATGTGTATATAAATTAATTATGTATTAAATTAAGCTTCAAATTAGAGTGGGGTCTTATAAATGGATTGATTTGAAATAGATGTGCTTTGGGGGGCAAGAGGAAATCTGGGGATGAATGACAAAAAGTATGTATTTGACCTTGGTGGTAAGTAAAGAAAATACAAGAACAAAAAAAGTAGATGTAGAGAAAAGGTCTGATGAAGAAATGGAGGAATGAAGGCGAATCAGAGGAGATTTGTGAAGAATTAGGGGGATAGAAGAGACTCCTGAAAGGAAGAAAAGAGTATCAGTAGTTTTACTTTTTGGTCTCCTTTTCAACTTTGTATTTTTCCATTCCTAGAGTCAGTTGGTATTCTTTTCACTAACTTTTGTGGTCGTCTAAGTGGTTGCCTGAAACTACTGATGCATAATACATTATATGGAATAATATTCTTAGTGTCCTTTGAGCCTTCAGTTTCATTATCACTGGAGTACTCTGATAGTGTTAAGCTTCCTGATAGATGCTGAGGGACTCTCTCACACTGCACCTGGTTGGATGTATCTGTTTATAGATGTACAAAGGTAGCCAAGCTCCACATTCATAATATAAAGATTTACCCTATAAGATCAAATGATGTTTCATTTAAAAAAATTATGTCTAGTTACATCTACTATTTTCTAATAGTCAAATTAAATTTATGTAAGAAGAGTTTGAATATAATCAAAGTTGAATCAACTGCAGTGGACTTAGTTTGCTTACATGACAAATGTCTGTTATATATATACATATAGCAGGAATTGCTCTCTATTGATTTATATTCATATATGCATATGTGTATATACACACACATATATAAAATTCTACTTTTTGAAGTCCTGGAGTTGTCATGAGTCAAAATCAACTACACAGAATACATATCCTCATATATATGTTTAAAAAAGGAACACACACATTTATTCATATGTATATAAACTCACATATGTGTATACATATATGTATAAATGTACGTGTGTATAGATATGTATTCTTTGAAGAATTATACTAATTGTGACTATTTAGGCAAAAAGTATGACATTTTCATACTACTTAGACAAGTAACATCAAGCTATGTCCAGGAAATTCTTTCACCTACATATTGTATTTGATAAAGAAATATCAAAAATTTTAAAAGGAAACTGTCAAAATGTTGTAAAAAATTACAGGAGAATAAATCAGAGGTTGGAATAAATTAAAATAAGTCATGGTTAGCAATAGAAATCAGTCAATTAAAGAAAATTGAAGATGAAAGAATTTAAGTGAGTAAAAATTGGGTCATCAAAATGGGACAGTACTTTATTACCGTGAATACAAATAGGTTTCTTTAAATCACATGCATCTTGAAGTCATTTAAAAAGTGCCCTAAATTGTTTGATTATGCTGATGGCTTTGTGCTTAACTACCTACCTTTAAAAATTTGATTTTAAAAATCCTGCATATATTTTTCCACTGATTGCTTGGGCATTAGCTGCTTAAAGTTAAGGAATAAGGTGAGGGAAATGTTTCTCAAAAGAAAGACAGAAACCCTGTCCTTGACTTGAAGGAACTTAGTTACTTGAACTTATTGCTAGTGACGGGATCAAATTACCAGAAATCAAACTGTGGTCTGCTAGCTTTGACTTCTAGTAGGAACCCTGGTGATATGGTGAGTTATGCGTTGGGGTCCTTAACTCAGGTTCAGGAGTTCAGACCTACCAATCGCTCTTCTGGACAGAGATGAGACATCCTGTTCCCACCTTGGAAACCCATAGTAACAGTTCTGCTTGGTCTTACAGTGTAGCCTCAATGACTGTGAGGGGTTTTGTTTGTTTTTTTAAGTTCTAGGAAGCTAATGACTAAGAAAAATATCCCCGGACATCATCTTGATTCCAAATCAAAGTGGCTTTCTATAGAGAGGGAAGTTGTACACTGTGCTGTGAGTGAGCCAGTAGGAGTCAGACTAATGACAAAGGGTTTGGTTTGGTTCAGGTTTATGAGTCAGAATCTGCTCAATGGCACACAACACCACCACCAATGAGCAGAAGCGAGGCTATTACAAATGGTTCAGTTCTCAGCTACTAACCAAAAGGCTGCTGGTTCAAATCTCTCAAGAGGTACTATGGAAATAAGGCCTGGTGAGCTGCTTGTAAAAGGTCATAACCACGAAAAACTCTATGGGATAGTTCTGCTCTGAGATGATATGGAGTTGCCATAAATCAAACTCAGCAACACAACTATTCTTTTTCCTTCTTTTTTAACATATGAAAGATTTGTTTGGATGATTTATCAATCATCTGAAAGACTGATTCCATGATATTTTCAATGGGTGTCTAACCCAGGATTTAGGACGAAGGTGGGACTTCTGAGTCCTTTCTGTGGAGTGGGTCAAGAAAATGTCTGATGAAATTAACAGCCTAATATGACTCATGAGCGTCCTCCTTTTCTACTTTTAAGAGTCTGTCTCTTGATAAGAGTTGAGAATTTTTCTGTAAAATATCTTCAAAGTTAATTTAGAATGATTGAAATGTCCAACTTTAAGTAGGGAGAAAGAGGGCTGAAGTGAGGTGAAAATTTCCAGATCTCTTGTGCTGACACTGATTCTAGCTTGGACTCCACTAGGACATACATTCTTCTTTTGGTCTTTATTCATGTCCTCCTCCCCTCTTCATCCATGCGATGAGCAAGTAATAACTAGTGCAAATCAGTGTTCTCTGGGAGAAGTCAGTGTCTTTCTTAAGAGGAAAAAGAGTCTGTGTAAGGAATGAGAAGCATTATCCCTTTAGGTTTAAGCACACGATGGGCACAGCATAGGTCGCTAGGCAATAAGCAAAGGAGTAAAAATAAATAAATACACTCCGAAATGGAAATGATGAGACAAAGTGAAAATGGACTATTTTATACAACGGTGAGCTAGAAGTTGACTTGTTGATATAATAAGGGTCCAAATCAAAGTAGCTTTCTATAGGGAGGGAAGTTCCACACTGTCCTGTGAGCAAGAAAACACAACATTACATTGGATGTCTTTTTCCTTTCTTTCCTTAGTGCTCTGACAAGGACCCTCAATACAATGCTGAGTAGGACTGGAGACATGGGGTGTTCTTTTCTGGTTCCTGCTTTCAAGGAGAATACCTTTACTTTGTCTCTAATGAGAATCCACTTTGCTAGCGATTTTGTATTTATGACCTTAATTGAGGATTTCTCCTTTATTCCTATTATGCCAGGAGGTTTTTTTAAAATCAGAAATGGATATTGGATTTTATGTAATGCCTTGTATGAATAGATTGAGATAATAAAAAGCACCCCCTTTTGTTGGATTTAGGTGGTGGATTACACTGATTTCTCTTCTAATGCTGAGCCAGTCTTGAAGCCCTGGTATGAATCTCGCTTGGTCTCACTTTTTAAATATTATGTTGGATTATGTAGACTAGAGTTTTGCTAAGAATTTTGTGTCCATATTCACAATGGATGCTTATTTATCATTTCTCTTTTGGTGATGTCTTTGCTTAGCTTTGTTATCAGGATTTTATAGGCTTTGTGGAATGAATTTGGAAGTATTTAATCTCTTTATGTATTCTGAAATAGTTTGAGTACATCTTGATCTTATTTTTTATTGATCATTTTATTGGGGGCTCTTACAGATATCATAACAATCCATAAATCAATTATATCAAGCAAACTTGTACAGATGTTGTCATCATTATTTTCTCTTTTTTTTGCCATCATTATTTTCAAAACATTTTCTATTTGAATATTTGAATCCTTTGATATCAACTCCTCTTTATTCCCTTCCTCCTCCATACCACCCCCCTCATTTAACCTTATTCAATGACATATTTTTCATATCATATACTGCTCGATGTATATTTTCACCCATGTTTCTGCTATTCATCCCCTCGAGGGGGATTGTTCATCCTCCAGTGCTATCAGTTCCCCCTTCCCTTCTTCTTTTTTTGTTTTCTTTTGTTTTTTGGGCTTCACTGCCTCTGGTGGTCGTGGGCGCTACCCAGTGTTGCTCCTGAGAGCTGCCACTGGATTTGAACCACCAAGCTCACGGGCCCGCAGTCCCGCACTCAACCACTTATGCCACCGGGGCTCAGCCCCCCCCCTTCCCTTCTTGTACCCTCCTGTAATTGTTATCCTCAAATTACTGCTTCTGAAAGGTTTATCTTTCCTGGATTCTTTGTGTCAAAAGTTCTTATCTGTACTACTGAATGTACACCAGTCTAGCAGGATTTGTGGAGTAGAATTGATGGCATGAGAGTGGGGGGAGGAGGTTAAAGAACCAGAGGAATATTGTGTGTTCCCTCTGTGCTATCTTACATCCTGAATGAATAGTCTTTTCCATGAGGGAATGTCCAGTGGTTTAGAGACTGGTTTTGGGCCTCCACTCTGACCTCTCTCACATCAATATAATTGTTTGTTTTTGATCATCTGTTACAATGAACATTGCCTGATCACACAGGCTGGGGTGCTTCTTCCATGTGGGTTTTGTTGCCTCCCTGCTAGCTAGCTTCTTGCGTTTTTAACTTCAAGCCTTTACAACCCCAGATGCTATATCTTTTAAAAGCTGAGCACCATCCGTTTTCTTCACTACATTTGCTTATGCATCCAGTTTGTCTCCAGCGATTGTGTTGGAAAGGTGATTATCACACAGTACCACCTTATTAGAACAAAGTGTTGTTATGTTGAGGGAAGACTTAAGTAAAGGTCTAATGTCTGTCTTCTATATTAATATTATAACATATAAATATATATATAGACCAATACCACTATCTTTATGTTAATATATTTACATATATAAATGTCTATACTTATACTTCTCTCTATAGCATTTACTTCCTTGACTTCCTTTTACTTTCCTCTTGCCCAATTATCATATCCACCCTTCATTCAGCTTTAGGTAATTCCTCTCAGCTACATTACAATTTTGTTGTTGTTGTTGTTTTTGGGAGGGCACCACTGCCTCTGGTGGTCATGGGCATTACCCAGTGCTGCTCCTGAGAGCTGCTGCTGGATTTGAACTGCCAAGCTCACGGGCTGCAGTCCCACACTCAACCACTCACACCACCGGGGCTCAGTCCCCTACATTACAATTGATGAAAAAACATCAAACACTTTACACTCTCCTCACAGTCAATTTTAGATTCCTTTAGAATCCTTTAGATTCCCCTGTCATCTAGTGTGTTGCCTCACTGCTCCCTTTCCTCTGCCGTCTCTTCTACCAACACCACCTCCTACCCCCTGAACCTTCAGTTCCATTGCTTTCTTCTCAGAATTGTTTATCCTGCCTACATTATATAAATGTGTGTGCGTGCACACCCACATGCCTATATACAGTTCAGGTCTATCTGTTGACTTTTATTAATGTCGCCCTAAAAAGTCTGGTGAGGTGGCAAGTATGAACCCCAAGACAGAAGTCTGTTTTCAGGATTCCTCAGAGACATTGTGGCTTTACTCCCATGACTGATCTGTTATGCTCTGGTCATTGCTTGTCTCACTGTTGGGGAGTCAGACCAGACATACTTTCCACACTCTCTTTGAGAGGATGTCGTGTCTTGAGCTGGGACTGGCCCTACAGTTATCTCTATGCAATGACTGCTAGAGTAAGAATATCGTCCTTTAGGCTTGGTAATCCAGAATAAGGGTCTCTCTCCCTCCCTCCCTCCCTCCTTCTGTTGCTCCCTCTATTTTCCCCTCCCTATAAATTAGCTCCCACGTGGACAGTTCAGACCAGCCAGTCTCCCCAGCCTTTAACTTCAGTGCTATTCTCTGTAGCACCTTCTTCAAGGTGGGGGGGGAGGGTGCCAAGATACCCCTGATTGGGATGCTCCTGAAGTCCTCTCTGTTAATGAGCTGTTCCATGCAGGTTTGTCCCCTTCAAGGTTTGGCTCACTGCAATGAGGTCTGGTCTCTTTCTCCCTTTCTTGTGGAGACATAAACAATACCCTTCTCATGGATGGATTAGTGCTCCATTCCCCCAATGCCACGGTCTTTCTTTTTGTCTCTCTCCTCCTCCCTTTAGGACCCATAAAGACATGGGAAAAATGAGAAAGATGACTTCAACCTCGATGCTATATTCATCTTCTTATTTTTATTTTTTCTTCACTTTGGTTGGATTCCATATGCATCCTTGGGTTTGGTCTGGTCCTGCCAGTGTGCTGGGAACTGGACCCTGAATTGATTAATTAAGTTACTTTTCCTCTATGCCTGTTGTGCTGTTTGAACTTAGCTCATGGACTTGTATTTACCTTTTTGTGCTTGGCTAACTTTGCTTAACATAATTTGCTCTAATTATTCCCATGAGACAATATGCTTTATGCATTCATCACTGCTTTTTAGGGATGTATAATACTCCATTGTGTGTATATACCACAGTTTTTCAAATCCATTTTTCAATAGATGGAAATTTCATTTTTCCCCAATTTTTTGTGCTTGTGAACTTTGCTGTGATGAACATTGGAGTGCAAACGTCTGATTGTGGTCTTTTTCTTACTTCTTCTGAGTATTTGCTGGGTAGGAGGATTCCTTACAGAATCACCTTACAGAGTGCTGTTCGTACCTACAAGACCACCAGCAGTGCATGAAAGTTCCTATCTCAATGCACCCTCTTCAACATTTGTTGCATTCTGCTTTTATTTTTTTAATTGGCTGTCTTTGAAAGTATTAGGTGGTATCTCATAGTTGTTTTAATTTGCATTGACTAATTATCAGGAACATTTTCTCACATGCTTATTGGCCATTAGGGTTTTGTCCCTTATGAAACTTCTGTTCAGGTCTTTTGTGCACCTCCTCAGTGAGCTATCCTTTTTTTTTTATCATAGGTTAGCAAAATATTGCAGATTTTTGTAATAAGTATTTTGTCTGATGTATCATTGCTAAAAATATATTCCCAGTCTGTGGACTCTCTGATTATTCTCTCAGTGAAGATTTTGACGAATACCAGTGTTTTACCTTTAGTATGTCCCCCTTGTTAATTTGTGCTTTCTCTGTGTGTGTATCCTTCCCTATTTCTGGTAGCCTCTGTATTCCTTGTGCCAAGATTTTTAGGTTTGTCCCAATTCCCCCATTGATGGCCCTAATATTTTGAGGTTTTCCACCCCGAAGGTGGGTAAATCCATCTTGCATTTATTCTTATGCATGGGGTGAGGTAATATCTTGCTAGCCATATATACTTGAGTATAAGTTGACCTGAATACCAGCCAAGGCACCTATTTTTACCACAAAACTGCATTAAAAGTGTGCTGAAAAACTCACTTTATACCCAAGTATATATGGTAATTTCTCTGTAGGTAGATATCCATTTTCTTCTAGCACCACTTGTTAAAGTGGGCTTCCTTTGATATTCTTTTGGCTCTTATTGAAGATCAGTTCTCTATATGCTGATGATTTAATTCTATATTTTCTATTCCTTACCATTCATTTGAAGATCTGTCATTATACCAGTAGTATGCTGTTTTGACCACAGTGGCTTTATAATAGGTGTTAAAGTTAGGTAAAGCAGTTCTTCTGACTAAATCCTTCTTGAGGAGTTCTATGCTAATTTCAGGTTTCCCTTTTCATCTATAATTTGAAGTCACTTTTTTCAGTTCTTTGAAAAAAAATGCTGGTATTTGTATCAGGATGCCATATAACCAACAGAGCCTGGGGTAGGATTAATATCTTTACTATATTGTGTCTTTCAATCCACAAGCAAGGGATGAATATTTATGGAGGGCACTTTTGGTTTCTTGTAGTAGTGTTCCGTAGTTTTCCTCATAAAAATCTTTTGTTTTTTTGGTTAGGCATATCCTTAGATATCTTAATTTGTCTTTAGCTATTATGAAGGGTTACTACCTTCTTAATAGCTTTCTCTGTGATCGTATCCAATGTATATAGCAATTCAATAGACTTGTTTGTTGATCTTATAGCCTACTTTACCATACCCCTCTATTGCTTCCAGTTCTCCTCTCAAGAAACATTTGAGGTTTTCAATAAGCAGAACCATGTCATCTGCAAATAACAGTTTCATTTCTCCTATCCCCAGACAAATACCTTTAATGTTCTTCATTTGCCTTATGTTGTTAGCTAGGATATCCAGTACCTTGTTGGATAAATGTAGGGATAAAGAGCATCCTTGCCTGGTCTCCTTTTCAGTAGGAGTCTTTTCACCTTTACTCCATTGATTATAGTAGTGGCTGTTGATTTTTCATATATAACATATTATATTGAGGAATTTCCCTTCCATTCCTGTCTTCTTTAGTGTCTTAATTAAGAATGGGTCTTAATTAATTATTGAATGCTTTTTCTGTGTTTGTTGATAACATTGAGTCCTTCTTGTCCTTTTTCTTGTCTCTGATGGATAATGTTGATAAATTTTCAGATATTGAACTATCTTTGCATTCCTGGAATGAATCTCACCATGTTATGATGAGTTATTCATTTTGTATACTTTTATATTCTTTTGCCAATATTTTGTTAAGGATTTGTGCATTGATGTTCATTAGCTATAGTGGACTGCACTTCCCTATTCTTCTGGTATCCTTCCCACTTTAGGTATCAGTGTTATATTAGCTTCATGGAATGACTTTCCATATTTTCATATACCCTGGAAGAGTTTGTATATGATTGGTGTCACCTCTTCCCTAAATGTTTGGTAGAATTCTTCTGTAAAGTCATGGGGCTCAAGGTTTTTCAAGTCTCTAGATGACTTTATTTCTTCAATTGCAATGGATCTGTTGAGGTTCTTGACATCTATCTGGTCTTGTCTGTGAGCTTGAGATGTGTTTCTTATAGAAAACAGGTTGATGGGTTATGATTTTGCAGCCAGTCTGCTATCCTTTGTGTCACCTAATTGGTGAATTTGAACTGTTGATATATATAGAATTATTACATCCATGGAGGATTCTTTGATGTCATCTTGGACCTTTTGTATTGAGTGCTTTGCTATTGCCCTTACCAGTGTTTTGTCAGGGTTTCATTCTTCTTCTTTTCACCATTGAGCCAATGTTTTCTTGAGGGTTGTTTTCAGTGTGTTCACTTCTTGGATGAGTTTTGCTATGTGGTGGTCTCCTATTTATGCTTGATAAATGTTAGTCTTCTGTCCACAGTGAGTTGTCAAGAGTTCTTTGTAGAGCTGGGTTTCTTTTAACGTATTTTTAAAATTTTTCCTTGTCTGGAAAGACTCATACTTCTCTGTCTATCTTGATAGATTGGCAGGATTGAGGATTCTTGGGTTGGTGTTGTTCCCTTTGAGAGTTCAAGATATGTTACTCCACTCTCTTGTCTTCTTCATGGTATCTGCTGATAAATCTGACCATGCTCTCATCTTAGTACCTTGATAGGTGGTTGCTTTTTTCCCCACTAATTGTTTTTATGGTTGTCTCCTTTTCCTCAAAGTTGGATAATTTACCTATAATTTGCCTTGGAGAATTCTTCCTGGGGTTCAATGTAGTTGGTGTCCTCTCAGTTTCCAGAATGGTTGCCTGATTCTCATTCATTAAGTGTGGAGTTTTCTTTTTGGAACCCCTCACTATTTTTGAAGTGAACTTGTTTGCTGAGTCTTGCACTGGTATGCCAATTTTTCAAATATTGTTACACTAAGTTGTAAAACAGTGTTTGCAAGTTTTTTCAGCTTCTCTGATTATCTTGATTGATTATCCTGTTTTTTGAAGTCTGTCTGGTTATACCTCAAGATCACTGGTATAATTCTCTGCTTCTTTTAGTCTCTTTGAGAGGTCTGTTATTTTCTTATCTGCTATGTTAACACATTCACTAACTTGTATTGGTGCATGGGCTTTATCTCCTCAGTATAGCATCCTTTTTCTGTACTGCTTCCTTCATATCCTGTATGATTGAATTCTGAAAATTTCTTTCTGTGGCAGATCAACGTCTGCTTCTTTTATAAACATCATTCAGCTCAGAACTACCTCCAACATTACATTTTCTTTCTCTTGTTTTCTCCTTAACATTGTTGAGGTAGGTTCACTTTTATGTGTGGTTTGGAGAACTTGGGCACCATATTCCCAGGAGTAAAAGAGCCCTGGGATTTTTTCTGAGAGGCTGGTGAGAATGGTTTTCTGGATTGTCTTTAGCCAACTACGTTGGGGGATCAGGGTACTCCTTTATCTCACTGAGGATCCATTCTCCCTAACCAGCTGGGATTATCTCTTTTTTTAAGAGCAAGTTGAATTGCCCCCTAAGGAAACATGACCTGGACAGTGGTGGACTATAAGTGTGGCAATGTGCAAGCCAATCAGGCAAGAAGTCACACTGGCTTAGTGCCTTGTGGTATTAGGAGACCTTGAAGATGGGTTAAGGCCGATAGTGGAAGACAGGCCATGTATTCTGGCTGGGATACACCCAGAGGTGTAGCCCCTGGTTCAGTTTGGGATGGGAGAGGGCCTTCTGCCCTGGGTCATGTGGTAGATCTCACCTCGATCTGGTAGATCTGAAAACTGGGGCAGATAGGCTTTGGTTTGTAGGACCAGGTTGGGTTGGTAGGCTAGCTGTAAGGCCAGGGCTCGTCAGTGTTGGGTCCATGATGCTAGGAGTAGAGTGGCCACAGGGTTGGCTTATACCTGTAGGGAGCTACAATGTTTGGGGCAGCGAGGTGTTCTGTTCACAGGTCTGGGTCTGTCATGTGGTGAGCTGTGTAATTAAGGGACGTTCAGTGAGGGAGCTGAGAAGCGACAGTGGCAGGTCACTGGCCTGGTGATGAAAGCCACCTTTGGGTGAAGTGGAGAAATCCAGGTGGGCAGGTGGTGTTGTGGATAGAGGGTGGGAAAGTGTCATGTATGGAAGGGGAAGCCCCATGCAGATGGCAGCTCAGTGCTGGACACAGTGGAAATGTGACTGGCAGACTGACTTCAGTGGTGTGGGGATTAGAGCATGGCTGCAAGAACCATAGTTGGGTGACTGAATGATTCTGGTTTGGTGGCCGGACCGAGGATCTATAGCCAGCAAGTGCTGGCCACAGTGGGATCTGCAGTGGTGCATGTTTTGCAGGTCTGGTTAGGCCTCAACCCAGGGTTCTGCAACAGGTATAGATGGGGGGGGGGGGGTGAAGGTTGACTCCCAGGTAGGAAGAACTCTGGGCTGCCACAGGAGTGAACTGTGAGGCCAGGATTCCTACTCGGCCTCCCAACCCCCAGGATCACTGACTATCACAGAGTTTCCAACAGGACTCGTTAACCTGGGCATCAGCTGGCTGGAAGTTTCATTTCAAATACAATTTTACTCACTGCTTCTCTGAATGTTAGGTAGAATTCTCCAGTGAAGTTATTAGGGCTAGGATTTTGTTGCTTTCTAAAAAAATTTTTTTTTCTTTAATTAAAGGTCTGTTTCTCATTTTTATGGGTCTGTTATGATTTTCTGCTTTAATTTGCATTGGTTTAGGTCAGTCATTTGTTTCTAGAAATGTGCTCATTTCATTAAAGTTTTTCAAATTTTTTGTTACTCCAACTTTACTCAGTTCTTCATATTATTCGGTTCTTATCCTTTTACTTAATTTCTTGTTTGTATCATTGGCTTATTCCACTTCTTTTCCTTTGTTAGATTTATCAATCATTTAAGAGAACAAACTTCAAAACTTATTGATACTTTCTATTGTTTTTCTAACTATGGTTCATTTATTTCTATTCTAATCTTTATTTTCCCACCATGAGTAGTGCTGTGGGCCTTTCATTTGCTCTTTTTCTTCTTTTTTAAATTATGGGACTGTTGGGAGTAAGAGAAAGTGCTGATTTTTATCTTTCCTTTTTGATGTATGCACTTATTGCTATAAATTGACCAATGAGCACTATCCTAAAGTTTTAGTATACTGTGATTCTACCTTCATTTCGTCCTGGAGCTTTAATAATTTTCTTTATTATCTATTAGTTTTCTAAGTAGCATGTTATTCAGTTTTCATTAATTTATTGCACTGCTCTTCCCACTGTTTATTTCTAATTTTATAGTATTGTGACCAGAGAAGCTGCTTTGACTTAGTTCAACAGCTTTGAGTTTAGTGAGGCTTTTTTGGTAGCCTAATAAAGTATGTATTTTTGGAGAGTGATCCAAATGCACAGGGAAAGAAGGGGTGCTGTGGCTACCATGCTCTGCTTATGTCTAGGGGGTCAAATTGGTTTATTGAGTTTTTCAGTTTATCTTATTTGGTGGATTGCTTTCTAATTGTTCTGTACTTCATTGAAAGTGTTATATCAAGGTCTATTCTTATTGTGGAAATATCTATTTCTCTTTTCAATTTTGTTAAAGTTTTATTTATGTATCTGGGGGCTCTTTAATTGAATATCTAGCTATTAACCAAAATTATGTCTTGTTGTAGTGCTGACCTTTTATTTATCATGTAACTGTGAATGGCCACAGGAGTAGGGGTTACTTGGATGGCACCTCTAAGATGTCATCTGTTCTTATTGAGTCTCTTCTTTCACTTTCTTCTAAGCTCAGAGTTCCTGAACTCTCATTTGTATGTACTTCACTTGGTTCCTTGTGTCTTTTAGTGATACAGATGGCCTATAGCGTGATTTTGTTTGCCCTCCTACCTTCCTTTTTCTCTTATGCATTTTAATGAAATGAAAGGAGTTGGTGTTAAAGAATAGAGTAATATTGCTAACAACTAATAACTAATAAATACTAAAATATTAAAATAGAGATTTTGATTTATCTGAAATATCAAGTAACAAAAATAAAATTAATGCTAAATATTTTTCTTTGAAATTTATTTTATTTGGTAATATCTACATAAAACCCAATCACACTCATAATATTGAAAACAAAACAGTAAGCCTTGCAAAACAAGTAAGCAACATAACTCCTTCCACAAACCAAAAATCAAACTCACTGCCATCAAGATAATTTTGACTTATAGAGACCCGATTGGGTAGAGTAGAAGTGATCCTTTGTATTTCTGAAAATGTCTATCTGCACAGGAGCAAAAAGCCTCATCTTTCTTTGTCCTCGTGGTTTGAACTGCTGATCTTGCATTTAGCAGGCCAAAAGACAGCAGACTGTGCCACCAGGGTTCCTTCATTAACTCCTGATACTCCATTAATGTAATCAGTACAAACTTAAAATATATAATTTTGAGAATGCAAAAATATAGTATAAAAATGTAAAGGTGAGACTCTTCTAAAAGTAAGCATTTTTCACTTCCTTCATGTTTCTTTCCTTATGAACAGTTCTAGACTACCCCAGTCAGAGCTTCTTAGTCTATAGTAATAGCATTTGAGGAAATGTAGCTAATTGTCTACAACAGAGGAGATCTATCTATGAAGCAACTACATTCTTGAGTACAGTACAGTAGTGATACTGGGTGGTATGAGAAATCCCTTCAGAGATTTGAATGTGTCCTTCAAAGGCGTTCCGGTGATACAGTGGTTAAGCATTCAGTTGTTAACCAAAAGCTTTTTATTCAGAACTCACTAGCTATTCACTAGCAGAAAGAAATGGCAGTCGGCTTCCATAAAGACTCTAGCCTTGGACATCTTGTAGGGCAGAACGGGGTGCTGTACACAAAAACATGCAATCAAACGTTTGACCATTGAGTGGATTTCAATTCATTACAGGACCAGAGAAGCTCATCATTTTTTCCCAGAGCCACTGTTGCATTTGAGACACTAACCGTGCACGTAGCAGCCCAATGCTAAATCTTCTGCACTTCTAGGACTTCTTATTTTGTCCAATAGGGTCAGAAAACTCTATGGGAATTAATAGTCCCTGAAAAAAGTCCTTGGGGATGTTAAATGTGGTTGGTTGGCAGTTTGAACCTATGCTTTAAGGTGGTGGAAAGAGGGCTGGCAAAATCTCTATGAAACAATTATGCTTGGTAACACTTGAGTTGCCCTGACTCAATGGCAGTGGTTGCCATATTGGGCAGCACTTGCCTAACCGCTGTGGGAGGGATCAGAGTTGCCCTGTCACACAGATGTCAGGTCTAGGTGGAGAAGGAAACACATTCGTTAAGGTAGTGTCATCGAGGTGATTTCATTTCAGGAAACAATTGAGGACATGTTAAAAAAAATGACTCAAAAATATCCGTTTCATATCCATATTTCACCTGGGTAGCATTTGGGAATGAGCTATGTTATTCTTTTTTGGGGGGTGGGGGTGGGGTGGGCAGTGGTAGTAGAATTATTAACTTCCACTAGAAAGACAGGGTTTCATTTCATACCAAATGAGTCTCAGGATAGCCAACACTTATCTATAAATGGAGGCTTGCATGTTGTTGGTGCAGGTTTAAGCAGACTAATACAGACTAGGAATAAAGGCCTGGCAATTTACTTATCAAAATATAAGCCAGTAAAATCCCATGGAACACAATGATCCACTCTGCAATAGATCTGGGGATGGTACAGGTTGGGGCAGTGTTTTGTTTAATTGTGTTTATATTAACTATGGGCCAGGGGCAACTTGACAGCGGTTGACAACAATTCTTTCATATAGGGAATATCTATACTAGGGTAGGGACAGATACAAATATTTAAGAGAGGCAAAGGAGATATGGCAAATGATTGTGTGAAGCCCACAGCATTTGCTAGACTCAGAGGTGCAGTAGACAATCTCTTTCCACAATCAGTAGATAATCATCTTCTTTCTCCTCCCTTGGTTATTTCTCACCTTCTGAATCAATTCAGAATTTATTGGCCATGTAGTCTCTCCGGTGGTTGCTTTCAATAACATGTCTTTATCAGTTAGTTGTTCCACGCTCTCTCCAATTTCCTACTGCTTTTCAATGTTCTTGTCCCAACTCTCCACTTCTGTCTGATTGCTGCCATTCCTACTCTGATTGTAATTTTTCTACTGATGAAATTAACCTTTTACTCCAAACAATCTATGTCCCAGTGACAACCTATCAACTTAAAATTTTATTTCTTCACTGGTTGCTCTTATTTTTATTCCCTTTCTGACTTTTTGAAGCTGAAAATAAGTATTTCAGTTTTATAAATGAAATGGGTCTTGATGGCTTGAATTAGAGTATTCTAAAATGTAAATATCATTTGAACAGTATAACTGAATCAAATATCTATATGATATTTTTCACAAAGTCAAAAGTATGATAATGGTGGATGCTGAGAGCTAATTTAGGAAAAGTTAGAATCATGAAACATAGTTATGAAACTCCAGTGTTGCTGGTGAAATGATGTTTCCTCCCATTATTAAAATTATACTCTTTTGTCTTGTAATCCAGGTAATGGGAAGGAACTTTGCTGTAGCAGCTGCCTTTTTTCTTACCCCTTCAACACAGAAATATCCTGCACTACTATAATGAGTGACAAAGCCGATTACTTAGCAAAGAGGAAAGACAGAATTTCATAATATGAATAGGTATATTTTTTCTTTAATATCTTCCTTTCTGTCATTTTAAAGATATGCCAATGCATTCTTCCTGGTCCTCATGGCTGACATACTTCTCTAAAACACAAATCCCACTTTGCCATCATTCTCTTAGAGAAGAGTAGAGAGAATGACACATGAGATAATGTCTTAGATTGCTTTTCCATATAGCAGGAGCCAGCATGTTGTTTGAGTTTGGCAGCAAGATGGCAACGTCAGCTGCTTGTTTTCAATTATTCAGGTCCATTTATGTTTTTCACATCAAGTTGGATAGGTTTATATTTCTATTTTTCTCATTCTGAAATGAGACTCTTTAGATGAGTTATTCCATCTTTAGACTACTGCATGGGAAGATCGCTTATTCTCAAGCCTTATAAAGATTTTACATATTTCAGAGCAAGAAAATGTTCCTTGCTATTTACTGAACAGTCCTTCCTTCTTGCTTCTTGACTTCCAGTAGCCTGTGCTCCGTGGCCTGTGCTCCATGAAGCCATATTCAGCAGATTTTCTTTTAGAAAGAACAGTATTACCTAACTCAAACTCCTTTTCATCGAAGTAATTTCATGTTACCTGAAAAAACACTCAAAGAAAGAAAAAGAAAGAAAGAATGAGGAATTGATTAGTTGATTCAGACCCAAGCTGGCTGAAACTACCTGAACCACTGCTTCTTACACATTCACAACACCTGTGAGTGCATGTGTCAGCCCACATGCTATGTATTTATTTTTACCCTGAAGCCTTAGCATGAATTGCAACAACTGAGTGACTTCATTGGCAGAGTGAACCATGAAATCACAAAAACCATGTCTGGCTGGTCATGTGGATAGTACTCAGTCACCAGTCAGCTCTAACCTGGGGTATGTCAACGAAGCAATCCAGAGACATGGGTGGATTTTTTCTGTTGTTGTTGTTTTTTTTCTCTCATTTATTTTTTTTTATAATTCTATGAAACTAAGATTGGTTCCCAGCAGGTTTGGAGTGATGCCAGAACCCCATTGCGACAGAAGAAAAGGCTAAGAATAGGAAGTGTATTGACCCAATTTATTGGACAAAGTGTAATAGAGGTGACCGAACCAGCCACCAAGGTGTTTGCTCTGTGAAATCTTTTTAAAAAAGGAGATTGGGGACAATGAGTTACAAATGGAAGTTGGTCAGAAGAGTTGGCCCAAGGAAACACTGTCCACTCTGCTGGAAGGAAAATATTCTGGAGTATGAGTCTTCTGATTTCTGGCCAGAATTCAATTTCAGCATTCTTGTTAATTGCTTTTTAAAAATATTGCTCATTTCTAATGTGTGTTTGCAATATTGGAACTTCCAGCTGTGGTCTTTAAATGCAATGACTTCAGGAAACGAAACCTTGTTCCATTGTACTCTTCCTTTGCAAATGAAAATTAAATGAAAGAGCTTAAGCTATGTCTCTCACTTGCAAAATATACCAAAATATCTCTCAGTGATTGTAATATATAAGACTACAAAACCCACTTACTCTGAAAGTCTTGCTCTGTCTCCTACTATTCTGCACCCGACTTATTCACACAGCTAGGAGGGGTCTGTGCCAACTCTCCTGGAAAAAAAGGATGCCTGGCTATAACTTTCCTGGTGAGCACATCTCCCCCCTGTGGGTATAGTATGACTAGGAGCAAAATTATGTTAGTAAATTAATGGTTTAAATCCCTTCAAAGAGAAAGTTGAGGACTAAGAGCCAGTGTCTGCCCATGAAGAACCAGTCTTAACCCTTGCACCACCAGAATGGAGCGGGCGAAACAAAATGAAAACAAAACCCAGTGTTATTCAATCTATTCAAACTCACCGTGAATGGATGTAGGCTGTCTGCAACTATAATTCTTCATAGCTTCTGACAACCTCTTCTTTCAGGTGAAAGGAAGCTGGTGCGTTTGAGCCGACCACTTTGTCCTTCGTAGCCCAAGGCTTACCAGACAGCACCCCCAGGACTCCTAGAAGAGATGAAGGGGTATAGAACTCAAGACTCTTTGCTTAATCTGGTCCAGTTAAGTCCAGTAGTTATCAAATTTTCAGATGATTTAAAATTAATGGGTTAGGCAACAGTGTTTTTAGAAAGAGCATTCTAAAAAAAAAAGTTTGATTGAAATTAATAAGATTAAATTAACAGAGTTAGTGTAAAGTCCCACAGTTGGAGGTGGGGTGGGGGAGGGAATTAATTACACAAGGACAGATTTCTGGAGGCCTTGTATGACAGCCAGAGGGCATGTGAAAGGAATTTGCAAATTTTATTTAAATAAAAGATTAATGTCAGCCATCAGCCTGATCTGCTGGTTAAATGGCTAGCATGAGGGGTGAGCAGCTGACAGAAGGGAAGATGCCTCCATCACAACATATAGTGCCAGAGCCTGCTTTTCACAAAGGCACACATGTGACTCGTCGATTATTCTGGGGACATGCAAGGTGAATTGTGAGTCTTTCCAGATTTATTTTCTTGTTTTGCATTCATCATATTCCCTGAGCCATGATTCCTTTTCGTAGCCAGGTGGCAGAGATTACACATTGCTCTCCGATCCGAAGGGCCAGCAATTCAAAACCACCAGTCACTCCCTGGGAGAAAGACGGGGGTTTCTCCTTCCGGGAAGAGTTGCCGTTTCAGAAACTTCCCGGGGCAGTTCCAAACTGTCCTATCAGACCGCTATCACTGGCATCGACGGTCTCATTGGCATTGACTCGATGGCAGAGTGAGAATGTCGATTTCTGTATCAGGTGTCCATGTACATAAGACACACACGTACATAAAACACACAGGGTGTGCATAGAAGACTGACACACACAGGTTTTCCAGTTTGCAAAGAGCCTTCTAATATCCATATTCTTTGGGTCAAATGTGGTACTATTGCTAACCTTGATGCCAACACCTCCTTTGTAAGCATTGCTTTCTTTGAGCACTTCCCCGTGAATTGTAACACTTAGAGTCATCATTTTTTATCCTATTGAGGAGGAAACTGAGGCAGTCCTCAAGGTCACCCAACTGCAGATGGTCAACCTGAAAATGTAATCTGTCATCCATGTCCTCTCCTCCGTTAACTGTTACCTTTTGCCACCGAATGAGCTTGTCTTCTCACCCACACAGCGGCATGGAGTGACAGACAGAGCAGCTGGTTCAGGCCTCTTGAGGCTGAGGATCCCCTTCTGTGTACCAGATGACCCCTCACGGACATTTACTTCTGTTATTTGATCGACCTGGACCTGGCTCCTTCCTCTGACTTTGGTGCAACTCTTAGTTTGATGGCACTTGCTTTATGAGACCTCGGAGTCCTAACAGCAGATATAGGTATCTTTGTGCAAAACCTCCAGGGTCTTTTAAAAACATAGCTTCTTGCAACCAATAATACCCTTCTTTTGCAGCTTTAGAATACCATTGTTCATTTGTGCACATCTTTAGCTCCAGTAACCTAGGAAGTTGCCCGACAATAGGATGTGCCCTTTATTTTGCTTTCCAAAAGATGCAGTTCAGGTTTATGCCTAACGCCTACGATTCATTCACATGGATCTCTTACGAGTCAGAGAGCAGCATTAATGACTATGTAATATGCCTGTGTACCACTATATTCTTTGGCATGAAATTTTAAATAGATCGTTTTGGGATTCCCTGGGGAGAATATGCCCTCGGAGTATTACCAAACACTAAGTTGGATGAGGTACCTGTTGAGATACAAGATTCATTTAATGAATCTATCTAGGATCTGAAATTTGCTACATATGAATAATTGGAGCAGGGATGGGACTTTATTCAGAGTTTGGTATTCAAATGGCATTTTATTACAATAGCATGAAATTTCATGTCATTTTGCCTATCAAAACTGGCCTTATTTGGAAGCACGTTGAGTCAAACTGGGGAAATTTAGAATTAGAATTATGCATGTTAGTTCCTAGGATTATCCTTATTTAGAATATATAAGTTGGCGGTGTGGAAGGGCTGCAAAGAGTGACATATTTCCAAGTTAAAGGAATGATAAGATAGGAATATAAAAAGCAAACCTCAAACTTCACTATTTAATGAGTAGAAGCCTATTGCATATGATCAACTCAGCTGGGAACAGAATGCAAGAGTTAGGATATTTAATCTGGTAAGAGATTTTCATATGTTCGCATGGCTGTTGTTATCTGCCTTCGGGTTGTTTCTGACTCATAGGGACCCTGTGTCCGGAGAGATGCACTCCTTGGTCCTGTAGTATGCTCACCATTGCTGTGCTGGTTAGGTCTACTGTTGCAGTCTATGTTAATCCGCCTTTTCAAAGGCATTCCTCTCTCCCTCCTGTCTTCCCTCCCTCTCATCCTTTCTCCCTTCCTTCCTTCTAACACTTGCCCATCAGTTTTTCAGACTGTAGTGGCTTGTGTGTTGCTGTGGTACTTGGGGCTTGTCACTGATATTTCAAATATTGGTAGGGTTACCTAACATGCATAAGTTTCAGCAAAGCTTCCATACTAAAAACAGACTAAAAAAGCTGCCAACTTCAGAAGGATTGGCCACAGAGATCCTTATTAATATTCCCACTAGTATATGATAAAATCATGGGGTTGGGTATAGGTATTGTCTGTTTTTGATTCCTGTCTCTGCCACTTCTTAATTATGTGAACTTTGACAACGTATATAATTTCTAAGTTTTAGCGTCCTCAATTTCATAGCACTAATTTATATTTTTGCAAGGGTTATGTTAATACATAAAATTTCTAGAGCAATACCTTACACATCATAAAAGCTGTATAACTGATATCCATTATATTGTTATTTACCTTTTTATGTTTTTTTGGGGGGCATCACTGACCTCTGGTGGTTGTGGGAGTTACTCAGCTTTGCTCCTGGAGAGTTGCCGCTGGATTTGAACTGCCAAGCTGGTGGGCCACAGTCCCGCACTCAGCCACGACGCCCCCAGGGCTCAGCTCCCTTTTTATGTTTTTACTGGTAAAGTGACATTAATGATGAATCCAGGTTAAAAGTACTTGCACTACTTTGTTTAATACATTGTTTCTTTGGACACTAATTTTGTGGCCTTATACAAGTGTCTCCATTTGTTTCAATAAAATTCTATAAATAAAATTCTATAAAATTGTGAAATAAACTTTCATCGCCCTCAGAGTTACCTGAAGACCAAAGAACTTAATTCTTATATTAGTGGACTGCTAAGGAGTCCTGGTGGCTTCGTGGGTTTTGTGTGAGTTGCTCACTTCAGGGGAAGATCAACCCTGTTGTAGAGGATCGCTGTGAGTCAGAATCGACTCCAGGGCAGTGAGTTTTTTTCTTTCTTTTCCTTGAGTGTGCTTGCAAAGCTGTCCTTGGAAGCCTGAACCTGATTTTGCCTTCTGCCTTCCATGTAATATCAGCTCATAAGGAAGGAATCCATTTCTCCAACCAAGGGTTCATGCTATCCGCTCTCTTGAAACTTAATTTTACAACCCCAATGTCAATTGGTTCATTTGCAAAAAGAAAACAATATCTGCCAGGAAGGCTGAAATAAGCAAGGAACATGTTTGTCACATGTTCTTTCTAATCATAGACAGAATGACAGGCAGAAGCACAACTCTAGGTAGAAGATTTTTGGTGATTTGGGAATGGCTCAGTTCAGAGGCATCAATTCTTCTTCGGTCTTCCCGAGTCACTGTCCAGTTTTCACATCAGGTGAAGCAGTGGGAAAGAGCATGGTTTGGATCAGACATACCTCAATCCTTCAAGTGCTTTTGACAATGGTCCCAGAGGTCTTTTGCAGCACCTTTGCTCACTGCTGGATGTTCTGTGAGTCCTCATCTGCTGCTTCCACGGCTGTTGATTGTTGCAAGGAGAATGAAACCACTGATGATTTCGATTTCTTCTTCATGTATCACAAGATTTATTGCATCAGTTCTTTCTAAAAAGCTCCACAAAACCCTAATATTTGGCCGACCAGATATGTATATGGAGACTAAGAGAAGATTGGTCTGATTTTGCCAGATAAAAAGATGATGTCTGTCTCTATTTTATGATATTTTAAAATCACAGCCTAGAAGGGGTACATGAATCTTATGTCCCAATTATATGGAAGAATATTTCTGTAGAATCTCACTGCCTGCTATAAAATTGATACTGATGCATAATGACTCTGTAGGACAGAGAAGAACTGTCCCTTGTGAGTTTCCAAGACTGTCACTAATAGCAGGGGTAGGAAGTTCTGTTTGGTTTTTTCCTCCTCCTGTTGCATGCACACAGGTAAAAACTAGAAGACAAATCCCATTTCCGGCTATTCAGAGAGTGGTATCTTTGGGGAAAGAAGTGTAAGTACTTATAAGTGTTCAAGCCACAAGGCTATTGTAAATAGCATCGCAAAACTTAATTCTAGAAGGTCTTTTCCCCAAGCTGAGGAGGTTGACCGAGTTGATGTGTCAGGAAGGCTTCCCAGAGAAGGACATGCCTTGACCTCGACTGAAGGGAGGAATCAGATTAAGGAAACTTTCATGCAGCCGCACACAGTTGGCTTTCCTCATCCAATGCAGATGATCTAATTTCATTAAGAAGGGGAAATGACCCCATAGGAAGAATAATCTGCTGATGCATTTTTTGGTGAGGTTGAGGCCGTGCACACCATTTGGCAATGTCTAATTTGAAACAGTAAATGCAGATTCTATGAAATGGCATTGTTCATTCAGTGGATTGCTTCACTCAGTAAACTGCTTTCTTCAGTGAATTTCTTTCTTCATCTTTTTGTTTCCTTTCCCCATCCATCCATATAATCTTACCCAGGCAACCAACTGACTAAAGAAGATAATTTGTAAGATGGCTGGCTTGAAATCTGTTGTTTCCGATTAAGAAACACTGTCAGATTAATTGACCTATACAAACAACTTGAGCAGGCACCCTATATGCTTCCCTACTTCCCCCACCCCACCCCCATCCTGAGAAACCTTTATTTTACTTGATGCCCTTATAAGTTTATCAATCCTGGGTTTAAAAGACTGAGAAACTGAGAAACAAATTCAAGAGGATAAGCCTGGTGGTGATGGTGGTAGTAGGGTGGTGGTGGGCTGTGGGATATAGAGAGACTTCTCCCTAGCTTTATCTTATCCAAAGATGTGCCAAGCCTTAGAGGCTGTTTGCCAGTACTAGGTGGGAGGACAGATGTTTAGAGATATCCTTCATGAAGGCATTAAGCCTCTGTCTGGTGCCACCACAGGTGGGGCTCACTTCCTGCAATAAGGACAATGGATTACTTCCCCTGAAATCTTAGATTAAATCAAGTAACTAGCTCAAGGGCAATCAAGTCTATGCAGCCATCATGAACCTATGATGTGCCCATTTTGTCACATATGTACACCCAATCCCTCTCCTTCTGATTGTGTGTATATCCCTAGATTGTCCCCCTCATTACTGTGTTATCAAAGGACAACCCCTTCCTGTAACACATGTCTTTATCTGTAATTAAGGGGCTTGCACACAAAGGTATATAAGCCTTGGTTAGCACTAAAGAGCTCTGCCTCCCCCACAGTACGTCTCCAGTGGTCCTTACTTCCCTAGTCCCAGTCCCTCTCTCCTCTTTCTGGTGACCCTCACCCATCCCCTCTCCTCATGTCCTGCCTCCTCCCTCCACTCCTGCCCTCTCTGTCAACACTGTGCGCAGATGTTGAGATCATGGTCAACCAGGAAGTGGTAAGCATGCTACCATGAAATGTGTCTGACACCATTATTTCAATCTCTCTTATTCTTATGACTTAATTTATCTATCTAGCTATCATCTCTCTATATTTAACCATGTTGTTGTGCTTACTGATCCTGTCATTAATTGTGTGGGGTTGGCCTCTCCCCCATATTGGGCAAAAGGTAGGTGATGTTAGGGAATCCAGGAAGGACAAGAATGTTTGAAATAGATTGGGGTAGCAATCTTACAATACTGCTTGGTGTAAGAGAAAATTCTGGAATGCTATCTGTATGAACTCCTGATAAAATGATTTTGAAAAAAGTCTTGCATCTCAACTGTTCTCTTAGCAAAGAACAAAAATAGCTAAGCAATTAACCAAAATAACATCCAGAATTCAATTTACCTTGTAGAATGTCATGAAACATTTATTTGGCAGTCATTATTTATCGATCCATTGCTTTATCTTTTTACTGCTCCAACTGTTGGAAAAGCTTGGTTAACCTAAAAAATCATCAAAACTGTGAAAAGATGGCTGGCTCGAAATAACTTAAGAACTTTTGGATTCTGTTTCAGATTTTGTCCTTTTATAATGTTTCTTGAGATCGCTATTTTTACTTTTTCCCTTAGTCTTACTCATGTTTTTATTTATTCAATTTTTTGATTGCTAGTAAACCAAAGATGTAGGCAAAAAAATCATAGGTAAACATTAAAATTTGCAGAAATTAGTGCAGATGAAAAGGTCCACTTAGAACTAGATAAGGGAAAGATGGCATAGACACACAGATGCCAAAGCAAAATGCAAAAATTTGGTGAGGTCTTTTTTTCCAGATTAGTTGGTTTCAGATGAATAGATATTTTTAAAATTTAAATTTTAAAACTGCTAAGAAGAACACAAAGATGAAGATGGAAGTATGGTATGCATCTAGGGTCCACTCAGAAATCCCAGGCGGAGATGGGAAATGCTTCAAAAAATACTAACGAAAACAAAACCCTGCATTAGGTCATTTAGAACAAGAAAGAAAGTGGATTTTGGTGATCAACCTATTGTGAGAAACTGCTGGTTTTAATGATAACAGCTTACAAAGAAACCTAGAGGCTATTGCTTAAATATATTTTGCTCTCTAGGTCACTAAGACCATGATTTTATATTCGTTTGTACAATACACTGGTTCCTGTTAACAAGGTGGCTCGGCACCATGAAAGGTCCCATCTAAAGCCCCAACTAGTGTTCTTTGATTTCATTTCAATTTCCCATTTTATTTCATGACTGACAACTGGACTTTAGGTCAGTTATAGATGCTGATCTGTTGATTTTTGCAATTGGTTAATCTGGTGTGATTCACAAAAGTACTTGTGACACGCTTTGTGGAATGATGTATGGAAGAGAATGAAAGATCAGACAAGCACCATCCTCAGTTATTTTTGTCCAACAATTTCTCCAGTTATTCTAGTAGGAGGGAATATCAACACACTGTTTGCTACACGTGGGCTGATTTTGAAGTTCTTTCATTCCTATGAATACTAGAGCTTGTCACACTAAAGTTCATGGCCATGCCTCTTTCTTGGCAGGCTCTGTGTGGTTTGCCTCATTGTGTTTTGTCTTGTGTGTGGTTTCCCTCCACATCGTCAGTGTTTTACAGTGAATTCTGGAGGTTTTACATGTTGCTTCTCTCAGACTGCTTTTGGTTTCATAACTTTTGGGATTGTTGGATTAAATTAAGCTACACATATGTGTATATGTTAGTGATTTCAATATATTAATGGAGGAATTTTCCACATACTTGATAGAAAAATATTTGTGCCAAATGTTTTCTGTAGTTAGCGTTTAGTGGAATGTAGCTTGGGAAATATAGATTAAAGCTACAAGTTTTAATCCAGATTTTCTAATACATTGCTGATGTCTTACGACAGTACAAGTTATGAAGAAGTCAAGGTGTACAGAATGCTGCTTCATTTTTCAACCAAAATACATCTATTTTTATAAAAATGAAACCACAAAGTAAAATGTAAAATGCTATTTCTTGGAACGATTGACAGTGAAATAACTTGGCACCATTTTCAAACAGATGCTTATTGAGTTAGGAAAAGTATTTGAAGAAAAAATGATTCCTTTTATTTTATAGGGAGATAAAAATTTCACAAAGAAACAAATTTTGTCCTTTGGTTTCAATATCATGTTTTTTTTTTCATATTATGCCATTCCAGGGAGTGTATGTATTATAGACGAAGAGCCAGAGTGTTTTCTGGGTTGGAAAATTCTGAAGAGAATTGTCTAAAAATACAGTTTCCAGCGTGATGGACTATAATAGCTGTAAAGATCATAGGGCAATAGAAACACAGAAGTGTGCATGTACACACAGAGTTATTGGAAAACACATGTTTAATTTGGTAATTAAAGTGTGTATTTTTAAAAATGAGGACATTATTATTATTTACGGACTTTATAGAGTTCCAGTTAAAGGCCTTTCTTAGACAATATTGTGGCCACTATGTTTTGGCTTCTGGAGTGACTATTGACCATATGCACTGTTTCTAAAATTTATGCCTGAGATAGATATTCACCCATGTTTGATTATGAAATCATTAGATTCTTTCTGATTTCCAAAATTACTTACATGTTCATGTGACATTGATGAAATGAAATATTGAGCTACTTGATATGTTATGGATGAGCAAGCATCTCTTTGCACCATTTATATTTCATATTATCTTTTTTTTTTTTTTTTTTTTAGGCATCACTGCCCTCAGGTGGTGGGAGTAGGAGGCCCAGCCTTTGCTCCTAGGAGCCGGAATTGAACCTCCATCCCAGTGGGCCGCAGTCCCGCGCACAACCACTATGCCACCGGGGCTCAGCCTTCATATTATCTTTCAGAACCCTTGAACAAACTTCTCTCTTTGCTTTGTAGACAATTTTTACCTATTTTTGAGGATTGATCATTGTGCCCTGGATGAGAGGTCAAAACTGCCATGTTTTGTGGAGTGTGTATCCTCTGGAAACACCTTTGTTAATGTCAGAAATGATGTCATTACTCTTCAGGGAAAAGAGTGTATTTCTGAATTTATGTTTCTATGCCCATATATCTTTGATAATAGTAGAGAATAAGCATTTTTTCAAAAGTAAGGCATTTTGTTAAATTAAAAGAATAGCACTTTGAATAAACTTTTAAAAAACAGATATTTTGACATATTCAGTTTCATTTAATCAACTTCAGCTTTATTTAAAATCAATTTCTAAAGTAATTGGCAATGCCCTTCCAAAAGGAGAAACAAAGTACATACTCTTTAATATGATTCATTGCCTTTCAGAGGAGGCAATGGAAATATATAGTTGTTTTTAATTTTTTGGAGTATCTTGTAATTGTAATTTACACATACAAATCCCACAGGCATATGTCACTAACAGATGGTATTTATTAAAAATCTACATGCATTCTTGGATGGTGTAAGTGTCATTCTGCCTGGAGACAAAGAAATGGATTAGATGACCCTTCAAGGTCATTATGCTTTTAACTTTGAAGAACAGTTTGCCCCACTTCTTTAAAATGTGTTTAGTTTGGATATGTGGGTAGTCAGGTATATTTGGTTGCTGGGAATAGAAATCTTGTTTGAATTATAGTTGTAAGAAAGAGCAATGTTTTGGCTAATACAACCAATCCAAAGAAAGGTGTATTAATCTTAGTGTTAACCTTAGAGAGAGATCCATATAGTTCAGAATGCAGTTCAGATCTGTTTCCACTTTTTTCCCTCCCTCTCTGTGGGTTGTTTCATATTTTCTCCAGCAGGAGACACAGGCACAGAAGCTACTGTTTTTCTTTTTCACCAAGCAGAAAGAAGTCTGTGCAGTTTGAATGCTAAGATTGGTTTCTCACGCTCATGTGCCCTTCCCTTGACTATGACTCTACTCACCAGAGGATCAAAACAGACAAAAGTGAATGCCTATATTCTTCACAGAGTCCATCAGGACCAATTGCTTTCTGCTTTACATGCCTTCACCAGAAGTCAAGTCTGTCAGGACATGCATGGTCACCTCTATCTACCTCCATTTTACTTTGGACCTTCTCTGGTTCATCTCGCTCACACATCTGAGAAGTCCTTCTTCTACACCACATATACAGCACGCTTCCTACAACTTGTGTTCTATTCCCGTAAAATTTTATACGATCTTCATTAGTTTTAACTTCTTGTTTGAATATTCTTTTTGCCTGGTGGTAATTTGACTATAACCCTTTTAAACTCCATGTCCCCAGCCCCTTCCCACCACTACCTTCCTATATTCCACATTACAGAATCCAGACATGGGGTAATGACCCTTATTGCTTTTATTATCACTTCAAGAAGATTGGTCATTGGACCCTTTTTGACCTTCAAATCCCAGCTGGTTTTCAGCATAAGATAAAAAGCTACACACGCCACTGTCCCTCCTTGTAGTATTTATCAACTTCCTGGTAACTCAGCCTTGTTTATTGATGATTTTGATATGTGGTTTCCATTTTTTCTACCACCATAGTTTCATTATTTTTCCATTGACCAGCATCATGGGGATGATCTCTTATTCACTGACTTGTCACATCCATTGGCTTCCTATTTCTCTCTCGTCCCTTTCTCAACACCATGTTGGATCTCAATAATGCACAGACTTTTACTATCAATTGCTACACCTGTTTCTCTCTTTTATGTGATCCACTATAATTGCTGTAATTCCCATATTATTAGCTTATTAAATATAATCTATTATCTTCTAGTCATTTGATTTTACCATGTTTTGTTTTCTATTAATGTTCCTCCAGTCCCAAAATTCCCTTTGGACCTAGATCCTGTGGTTCATAAATATATTACTCCCTTCCAAATGTCCCAATTCCGAGTTCCTCTTTGTGTTTTTTTTGGTGTGTGTGACAAATTCAAGTGAGTTTTTCAGGGGTGCCCAGAAATTTTACCACACTTTTTGAAAAAAACAATCCTACTTAGAGGGCACATGCCATTTTTTTCTCAAAGCCCCCCTGTTGATTCAGGTATCTCTTTTTGTATTTCATAGAGGGAAAAATTTAAAGAATTACCTTGTTTTGTCTCTCTCAATCAAATAATTAATTTGCATCTGCATTACCACCTTCTGCCATTTCATTGCATATACGATCTTCTGTGAATCAATCACCGGTGAAGGTGATCTAGGACGCTGACTGGAAATGGCTTATGTGCTTGCAGTTGTTCCACTGCTCAGAACTCCCTTTAGGAGCAATCCCCTCTTCCCTCAACTGAGAGTGAAGACTAGCCAGCCACCTTGCCTCAAGGCATCATTCCAGATATGTCTCTCTCTCTCTCTTTGAAGCTTAGATGTTCAATTGAACCCTATGCCCAATCTTATTCTTTTTTCATTGTATCCCTTACACATTGTGATTCTCAGAGCATTCCCAAGTAAACTTCATTCATGGGAATTTCTATCTGAGAGTTTCACAGAGAATCAACCCAAAGGAATTGGTTTATGAACTAGTGTGAAGAGAATGAAAAGAAATGATTTCATATGTGGATTACCACTAACCTCTTACAGTAAGGCCTGGTGAGGAGCTTATGATTAGTGACATGTTGAAGGTTGGTAGCACATGGAATCATGTAGTGGTTATAATTACTTATATATTATTCATGATGAATTGGGATGATTCTCTTGGGAAATAATAGTAGTAGTTGGAGGATTATGAAATTTAACTTTATAGAATTTAATTTTATTTGATGTGAGTAATTAGTAATTAGTATAAATCCAGTTTAATAGTAAAATGTGGAAACCAGGAGATTAGCAATTCTCATTGCTCGAAGATGATGCAGAAACCTCTATCTTGCCAAATAATCCATTTCTTCCTTTTTTGATGTGTGATTACATTTCCCTAGTGACCAGAGTCAAGTCACAGTGTCAACGGGTCAGGAAAACAAAATGCTGGCTCTTCAAAGGCAGAAAAGGGACTCTACCATTAAAATGCTAATGGCATTGATCTGGAGATATGTACAGGACTAGATCATGAGGACTTTGGATCTAGAGGACCCCTATATAAGGTCAACTAAGGAAAAGTTAATTGATGTCGCACAATTCTCAGTGCTATAGCATTTAAGTACCTTCAGATCCTGGAAGATGAAGTTAACCTGTTGCTAGTTTGGCTCTTGAAATCTTTGTTTGTTTGTTTGTTTTTGTGGCATCATTGCCCTGGTTGAAGTAGGAAGTCCAGCCTTGCTCCTAGAGAGCTGCTGCTGGATTTCAACCACCAACCCTGTGGGCCACAATCCTGATCACACCCATTGTGCCACTAGGGCTCAGCCTGAATCTTGAAATCTTGAATGTGATGGTTCATACCACATTTGGATATACATGCCAGAACTACTGTATGGATCAAGAAGCTGCAATGGGCACTGAATTGAGATTCGAATATGACCATATTACAAATGACTATCAGTGGTTGAGTACCTTATTCTCCAAAGTCATTAGAAACGAGTTGGCAGGTGGATACTGGCATCACCAAGACTCAGAGAAGTGGTGTCTTCTATGAGCAAGGGCTGAGGATTGGAGATACAGTTACAGAGCCAACCTCACTCATAGTAAAGGATCACAAGACTTGAAAATAACTGATCAGGTGGCAGCACATATCCATTATTAGTATGGAAACGTACCAGGAAGCATTCTGCAATGGGAAGTTAGGGAAGAAGATATGTTTTCTCCATTCATTACAGGGTTGTAAACTACTTGGAAGCAGATCATTGCCTGTCTCCCTCACTGATATATCTTCAAAAAATCAAATAGTGCTTAGCAAAGAAGAGGCTTTGGGTACATCTTGTTGAATGAATGATGCTTTTATAAAATATATAGGAGGGGCACAGACAATGCCATTGACAGAGTTCTTGTAAGATTGCTATGAATTTGAAACTCTAACAACCAGGTATTATGACTCAAGCAATGCTCTCTATTTTTCAGTGATATTATATAATTCAACAATTGCACAGTACTCAAAGGCAATAACCATGAGTATAGGCTTGATTATGGACAATGAAGGTGAGAAAAGGCTAGGGATATAGTTGTTTATTCAAGATATGTCACAAAGTTCTTTTTAGCGCTGATGATAAAGGCCTTAGGGCTATGTCACTCTACTGAAGTCTCAAACCAAAGACACTTAGTTCTAGCATCGTGGATTCACAAACCAAGCTTCCTAAATTCAGAGCTCAGAGGCATCCCACTCCCCAAACCAGCTTCTTGCTCCAAAGCACTCAGCTTTCCTTGCTCTGTGGACTAGGAGACATACTGCTCTAGCTTTTTCCTTGGCTCCTGGTTCTGCTGCTGTTGTTTTTCTAATGCTCACCAGATGTCAAAGCTATCTTCTTGGATCAGGGCTTTCACTGCACATGAATCACAGAGTCAGTCCAGTGGACTCACTCCACTCTCGCCTATTCTCTGTTGCTGGTAGTGAATCCCTTTCCCTGTTTCTGAGATAATTGATTTATTACATAGCCTGGTGTCTATCACAGTGAATCTGTTAACAAGCATTCACAGGTAAACTCTTTCAGTGTCTACCCCTTGTTTTGTTTTAAGGATGGCCTCTTGGCACAATGACACGCTACGGCATTGCTGTTCTTTTCAGTGTTATCCAGTTTTTTAATGATCAACAAAATCGGAAGCATTTGCATAGACAATGAAAGACAAATAAACATCTTTCTGGTCTTTTTGGATTTCAACGAAAGTCCTTGTGATGCCGGTGGTAATATCTCTTGTTACACATCTTTTGAATTCAGTTTGAATTTATGACAGTTCTGTCATTGTACCCCTGCAACCATTGTTGAGTTATCCTTAGCAAAAATTTACTTGCATGTGATAATAATGATATTGTTCAATAATTTCCACATGCTGTCTGGTTACCTTTCTTTGGAATAAGCACATATACAGACTCATTTTATTTCTGTTATTTGGTTTGGTGGTTGCCTTGCATATAATCTCTTCGTTAGTGTATTGAAATATCCCAGGTAGTATACTGTTTATTCCCAGAGACTTGTTTTTTGCTAATGTTTTCAGTGCAACTTGGGCTTCTTCCTTCATTACCATAAGTTTTGATTGTATGATACTGCTTAATAATGGTTGAATGTTAACCTATTCTTTTTGGTAGAATTTCTCTGTGTATTCCATCTTTAAAAAAATGCTTCCTGCATCATTCAAAAATTTGTCCATAGAATCCTTCAATATTACACAAATTTTTTTCTTCTGGACATATGCTGAATATGTTCTACCCTTCTGATTTTCTTTTTTTCCAGGACTTTTCACATATCATTATTTTTTTTCTCTTATTGGGGCCTCTTCTATCTCTTATCACAATCCATACATAAATCCATCGTGTCAAACACACCTGTACCTAAGTTGTCATCATCTTTTCCAAAACATTTTCTTCTTACTTGAGCTCCTGCTGTCAGCTCCTCATTTTCCCTCTCCCTTTGCCTCACATTGTCCTCTTGATAATTTATTCTTTTAAAAATAGTTTTTCTTTGTCTTCTCAAGCTGTCTTGGGAAATTTTCTGTTCAGTTCATTTACTTAATCATTTCTTCCATTCACTTTGGCCATTCTGTTTTCAAAAGGAAACTTCAGAGTCTCTTCTGACATGAAGTCATTTTGGTCTCTTCTTTCCTTCCTATGTTTTTAATGACCTTTTGCTTTCTGCATGTATACTCTTGATGCTATCCCACAGTTCATCAGGTCTAACGATTAACTCAGTGTGCCATATTGTTTCTTGAGATTGTCTTTAGTTTCCAATTTGAAAGAGCCTATAAGTCTAAGTAGCATGGCAAAAAGTGTCATCAAACTTATTTATCTTTTCAAACCCATTTTATTGGGAGTTGATAAAGAAATCATATCATTCCATAGTGCAGTCGCATCAAGCAGGATTGTACAATCGCCATCACGGTGACAAAACATTTTTTCCTTCTTGAACTCCTTGACACAAGCTCCCTTTTATCACCCCCTCAGCACCGAACCCCCCAGAAATCCTTTTCTACTTGCTTTCCCTTTAGGTTCATTAATCCTGGGTTTCATATACTGAAAAACAGAAAAATATTTAACAAAAGTCCAAGGGGGTGACCTCTGATGACATAATACGTGTGAAACAAACTCCGGTAGGAACAGGCAAACAACAATAAAGTACAGAAAATGTTGAAAACCAAATCAGGTCTAACGTGAATGTGAGGGCATGGTTACCTGACAAGGTTGTAACTGGTCCCGTCAGGTTCAGAATTTGGATCTTCCATTGTCATCTCTCCAATGCACTCTCTTGGGTAACCGTTTCTTCCCATCCTTCTATGATGGGCTGAGGGGATCACTGCAAGTTTATTTCCTACGTAGATTCCACAGATATTTCTTGGCCTCTCTCTGTCATCCATAGCCTTCTCTACACTGAATTTTCACAATTTAGGTTCTGTAAATAATTTCTCCTTCAGCTTTGGACTATATGGTTTATAATCCTCTGGTCACGGATGTTGGGGTGCTCCTTCCATGTGCACGTCAATGTGTTCTCCCTTTGATGGCTTCTTGCCAGACTTGTCTTTATCTTATCATTGGGATGTGCCCTCTCATTCCTATCTCCAGACCTGTATCTCTACATGGGAGTGGCAGTGCTTCTATCCCTCAATCCCTCAACCAACCCGATCCCATTGTCCATTTCTGTTAAGGTATACACTATAGAAAGACATCTAATCAATCCATTGCTTTTCCTTCTTAGGGGTTTTTGTTTAGTTGATCAATATGTTGAAGAGGATGGTGGATTTTTACATAAATTAAGTGATGAAGGAGATACTAAGAAACAGACTGTGGCTATAATCTAAAATAAAGTGAGAAATTGCTCTGATGTCTAACTCAAACCTACCCTTCTGGCATACATTCTGAACTCCACTGGAATTGATTTTTATCACCCTGAGTCTTGGTTTGAACAGACTTTTCTGTCATCAGTGCCTTATAAAAGAGGATTTTTCTTTTAAAATGTCAGGGCAGAGAATTTTTGTAAGATGGTCCTAAAGAAGACCAAGTTACTGGGAGCTGTGCCACCATAAGCAGTTCCTTTTTAAAATGGCCAAGCAGGGTTGATCTATACAATGATGTATTATCTTAAGCTTGGTAGTCCAGGTTGCTTGTAACACTCAGTGCCTGCTACACAACTCTTGCTTCTCCCATCAGCCCTTCTCTTTGAAGTTCATTCTGAGAATTCACTTAAATGACTGGCTCAGACTACCAAGATAAGACTACCTTGATACTGGCTCAGAAATAAGCTATATCTTTTAAAGACTTCCAACATTAGAGTAGAGTAGTGGACTTGATGGAATCATTGAGCATCTGTGACAACCTCTTGATAGTATAATCCTGTCACTAGTGAGGACAGTTGAATCAAGGATGACAGCATATCCAGCACTTTGCTCATAGGGAGTCACATACCTTTTCCGAGTTAGAGAATGAAGTCCAAGGTAGTCATCATCTACTACATTGTTGAAGACTATCTGCCTGAAAGCAAAACAATCCACTAAAAAAAAACAACCCTTGTCTTATAATTGACAAGTGTTTAATTTGGGGCTAATGCAAAGTAGCTATATAAAACTAAGCCACCAACCTATGAAACCCAAACCCATTGCCTGCTTGTTGATTTCAATTGATAGTTACAAAGTGTGGTTTCCCTGTAAGATTGTCTTGGCTATAATCTGATGACAGTGGGGCGCCAGGCCTTTCTTCCATGATGTTACTCCTGTCCAACATTTAGATTAGTAGGTGAGTACACTGTGCCACCTCAGGCCTTTTACAAAGCTTGAGCAATAAAAATAGTGAGTAACTCTGAACTCTAGGACATACATAGGACTAGATATTTCAAAAAATTGAGGCATCATTCTGATTTGTTCCTTGCTGCTCCTTTCCTTGCAAATCCTTTTCCTTCATTTTCCTTTAGTTAATGGCACCAGCATCTGGGTTTTCCATGTTGTAAATCAGATGTGCAAGGCGAAATCAAGTTTTTCCAAGTCTAGTTACAAAATTTCCAGCCTAGTGCTCAGCCTGGCTCATCTTGGGTCAAAGGACCCTAGGTGGATAGTGAACTCTGACCAGGGCATGAGGTCACAGAAGGTGGACAGGCTTTCATGGTAATGTTTTTATTTGTTTATTTTTATGTGTGTGGCATCACTGCCCTGGTGGGAGTAGAAAGTCCAGCCTTGCTTCTGGAGAGCTGCTGCTGGATTTGAACCATCAGCCCTGTGGACCGCAGTCTCACACACAATCACTACACCACCAGGGCTCAGCCCCACAGTCATCTTTTAAGGCATGTGTCAGGAAAGGAGGTGAGCAGGACCTTGCGATATGAGTCAGAGGAGTACACACAATAGGTACACAGTGCTTCTTGCCACATCCCCATATTCTTTAGACAGAAATGAGTCACTGCACTTCATTCTCTTTAAGAATATTAATAGCGGCTGCAGCCAGGGATGTTATGTAAAAGGCGTAATAGGTCTACGTGGAGATTCATTTTTATTTCACCTTCTTGAAAGATTGTCCTATTTTATGAATAAAATGCTTAATAATGCAAAGGAAGCACAACAATTAGAACTGCCAAAGAAATACATGCTCGAGCTACGGAAGTATGTGAGAGCCATGAGCAGCTATTCTGTCACTTACAAACAACTTTTTCACGCCTGTTTAGTGGTAAGGAAAATCTGTATTTCAAAGCAAACTGGCCCCCAATGAGAAGATGATCATTTGTAAACACTAAAGAGCATCCAGGTGATTTAAAACTTACCCATATGCTTACCCTTCTAGTACATACTTATACAAACTGTATGCTGTGAAAGTAATCTGAGAAACTGTATTATATAAGGAGAACATGGGCTTCATATCAGAGAAGGTTCATTAACAAGCTGTGGTAGGCGGACCACATAACTCTGATTGCTAAAAGCTTAGCAGACTGGAATCACTTGCTGATGAGGATCAAGAACTGTGCCTTTCAGAATGGATTACACTTGAATGAAAATAAAAGAGAAATGATCACAACTAGATCAATAAACACCATCATCATAACGAGAGGTAAGATTTGCTGTTAAGGATTTTATTTTATTTGGTTGCACATTCAAAACTCCTGGAAGTAGCAGTCTAAAAATCAACTGATGTAGTGCATTAGGCAAATCTGCTGTAAAAGACCTCTTTAAAGAATTAAAGAGCAAATATGTCACTCTGAGGTCCAATGGGTAGCTAACCCAAGTCCTGGTGCTTTCCATATCCTAGTATACTGGTGAAATCAGTATAAGGAAGCACAAACAGGAGAAATGGTACATTTGAATTATGGTCATGGGGCAGAACATTGAACCGACTATAAACTGCCAGAAGAACCAGCCAATCTACCTTGAGAGTGTAGCCAAAATGCTCCTTAGTAGCTGTGGTGAAGTGAAACTGATTTCATATTGTTGTTCTATTCATGTCTTTGTAATTCCTCCCAAATGAGTGGGTAGAACCATGCAAATATGATGTATGGAATACTGATCGAGATGATTAGTATTTTCCACAGCCCTTGATGCTCTGTGGAAACCCAGTGTTCACATCTGCTGTCTCACATGGTCCCAAGGTGCAAGCTTTCATTTCTACATCTCCCTATTTCTCTGGAATACCATGTGGGTCACCACAGAGCTCTGCACTGGGATGTCATTGAAGAGGTTGTCCATGAGCTGGAGCTGACCTTGCAGCCCAACAGACCCAAGAAAATTCTCTATATTCATAGTACTCTGTAATGCAATCTATATCCATCTAGACAACTAAGGGCATAACCCTCTTCTTTCCATCTTTTCTCCATCCTAAATTCACCTTCATGAGGATGAGGTCAAGTTTGCTGTTTAAGAAGGAGGTTTGAGATACTGGTCTAAGGATTCATCTGATATGAACAGCCTGACTGAAGGCAACCCTGGATTGATTCAGGTCCATCTTCTGCAAGGGATGGAAAGGCAGAAGAACCAGCAGGCAGTGGCCATGCTGACTGACCTCCATCAAGAAACAACATCCAGGGACAAAGTATATCCCTGCAAACCAAGACCACTGCTCTGAGCACAGGAATTGGACCACATGGATGCCAAGACACATGGACATCTGCTAGAACTGGAAGCGGTGACCCCAGTTCCACAAAATATCAAGGACCTTCTCCCACCTTCTTCTGAGAGAGAAACCCACTGCCTACAACCCTGCCCAAATTTCTGTACCTACCACTTGCATAATGAGACAATAAACATCAGATTTTAATGGCAAAAAAAGTATTTGCCACTCTTCTGGGGATAGGAGATCATGGGTTTTTGTTTGTTTTAAACTTTCACATTGGGATTATCTCTGTTGTCTTTTGTCACTGTTAGTGGCCTTTTGGACTCTGTGTCATATATTTTTCTATGTTTTCCAGTACTTTTCATAAGATCGTTGTATCTATACAGACAATAACTAGAATAAGTGAACAGGGTTCCTGGGAGATGGGTTGAGAGAAGTTGGGGCAGGGTAGTGGTGGTGGAGGGAGAACTGATATCAAGGAATTCCAGAAGAAAGGGAATGTTTTGAAACTGATTGTGGTAGCGATGGTACACCACTCCTTGATGTGATCGAACTGTGGAATGGCAAGGTTCCTGGATTGGTTCCTCATAAAACGGTTTGGAAAAAGCCAAGTGAGTGAGCATTCTCAGGAGCAGGAATCCACAGTCTTCAAGAAAGAAAAGCCATTTGTTGAGAATTTGAGATTCTGCCAGAAGTAGCAGAGCCAAGAGAGGCCCAGGCCCTGTGACTGTGTGACAGAACAGAAGAGTTACCCTGAAATTTGAAGTAGGAACACTAGGCTCATAGACCAAGGTTGCAGCTAAGCCGTCATGTAACTGGCAGACATACATGATGAGTCCATGGACTAGGCAGCAGTGTGCTCTGTGGGATATAGTCACCAGGAGTTTAAACCTACTTGACAGCATACATCATTGATGATATCACAAGCACGAGAAACTAAAAGTTGGTATACAATATTGCTGTACTAATCAGTGCATTCTGTATAGAATAGTAGACAAAACAATGTATATGATTTTCAAAAAAAGTGTGTGTTACATTTTTCCCAAGACTTTATTTTGTAATGTTTATAATGTCACTGCAAAGTATGTGCTTTTGGTACTGCTATAGATTGATTGGCATTTAAACTCATTGGCTCATATTTGAAGAATTATCTTTGATCATGATGCCCAAGATTCTGGTACCAATCTGTGTTAGAGAAGGTGTTCTAGAAAAACAAGACCAGGAAACTTATGACTGTATCTCTAACTCTACATAGATATCAACAGCACAAAGAAATAAACAGCTAATTAGTCCACAGAGCAGTACAAATGGCTCAGTTCAACTCACATCTGTGAGACAGGTAATACACTGGTAGTTTTTCAACTTATGAGGGCTGCTGGGTGCCTGTCAAGGAAGCCGACAACTGAGTCTTCTGTAGAGCAAAATGGGCAGTCCAGCCACAGGCAGAAAATAGCAGGGCAAGTCACTAACAGTCAGCCAGCCAGATGACAGGGTCTGACAGTCTCCAGCTCAAGGGATATATATATACCAGCAGTGTGACAAAGCGGGTCTCAAAGGAACCTCAAACTGTAGCTACACAGGCCACAGGTTGGGTGTCCCACAGGCAGTGTAGCTCTCAAGTTGAGGCAGAGAGACAGCCAAGGCATCTGCATACTGGGCTGATCAAGAGAGCAAGAGACAAAAAGGCAGTGCTTGCTGAGCCATTTATCTTTTTTTGGGGGTGGGGGCATCACTGCTCTCTGGTGGTGGGAGTAGGAGGCCCAGCCTTTGCTCCTGTGAGCTGGAATTGAACCTCCACCCCAGTGGACGCAGTCCTGTGCACAACCACTACGCCCCCAGGGCTCAGCCCCCATTTATCTTTTTCCTCTTCAATTAAACTACAAATTTATTAATCCCACATGTGCTTATTGGCCAGGTTGACACAATAAACCTATTATCACACTATCTTGGGGAAATCCAGAAAGAATATTTGCCTATAAAACTCTAATATAAACTCTAATTGAACTCTAATATAAAGAAGCTTATTTTTATTTTGAAGTGCTCTGATCTAGGCTGCACTAGATAACCTTCCTACTTTGTTAGAAAAGGCTAAAGGAAGTTTGTCCACCAAACCCTCCCCCCCACCCCAACTCCCAACCCCCCATCCCAGCAACTGTTAAGTCCATTGCTATTGTCAAGTCAGAAGATTCTGGCTGATGGAGATTCTAAGTGTCAAAAAGCAGAACTCTTCCATATGGGGGGTTTGGGGTGGAGAAATGCTTTTGAACTTTCAAGCTGAAAGAGCTAAAGAAAAAAATTAAGTCTCTGCAGTCTTAAAGGCTTGAAGTTAAATGAGCAGAGCAGTAATAAGCCCACTTGGAAGAAGCACACCAGCCTGTGTGTTCGTGGGGGATTCACAGAATAAGGTAACAGACAAACAAAACAAAACAAAACAAACCATGTTGTTAGAATGAGGGGGGTTGGAGCAGAGACCTTAAATCCATCTCTATACAATAGGACATCCCCTCACAGAAGGGTCACAAGGAAGGGATGAATCAACCTGAGCTCAATATAGCACCAATGAAGCGCACAATATCCCTCTGGTTCTTTGAGGCTGCCTCACCTCCCCCTACTCTTCATCATGCCCACAGTCTGTCTTTCATTATGATCCAGACTGGAACATATACATTGGTATAGATAAGAGCCCAAACACATGAAATCCAGGTCAGATATCCCTCTCAGCAACAGAAATGGGAGTAACAAAACCAGGAGAGTAGGGGCAGGTGGGGGAAAGAGGGACAGAAGGCGGAACTGATTGCAATGATCAATGCATATTTTCACATACACACAAACACAAATAGGATAAACAACAGAAACTGTGGGTGAAGGGATATCATGGTTATGTAAGATATGAAAATAATCATAATTTATAATTTTTCAAGGGGTCATGCTGTTGGAAAGGTTGGGGAGGGAAAGATAAAAGAAAAGCAGATATCAAGGACTCAAATAGAATGTAAAAGCTTAGAAATTGGTGGCAATGTATGTACAAACATGCTTGATACAAATGACATATGGAGTGTTATAAGATCTGTAAGAGGTCCCAATAAGATGATTTTAAAAATTCAAACCTCAAGTTGTGATATTGATTGATCCTATGGAAAAAATATTGATTTTTTTTAAAAAAAGAAGGAAAACATACACAGGTCCCTGAGCTAAGAAGACCTGATTGACAACCATTCATTCCAATATGAAGCATATGAGTAAGAATCAAGGGTACTTAAGGAAGAAATCCAATCTGCAGTGCCCTGAAAGCCTTAGCCAACGAGTGTCCAGACATTGAGAGGACATCACCTGAAATATTTCAACAAGACGATGAAGCCCAGATAGCACTCATTTGTCTATGTCAAGAAATTTGCAAGACAATGACACAGCTAATAGATTGGAAGAGATCTGTATTTGTGCTCATTTCAAAGAAAGGGGACCCAGAAAGACAATATCATTGATATCACATGTCTATAAAATTTTGCTGAAGATCATTTAACAAGGGTTGCAGTGGTCAATTGAGAGGGAGATGCCAGAAATTCAGGTCATTCAGAAGAAGATTTGGAGCAAAGGATATGTTTGTTGCGATCATGTGGATCTTGGCTGAAAGTAGAAAATACCAGAAATTTGTTTACTTCTGTTTCATTGACTATGTCCAGCTATTCCATTGTGTGGATTCTAGCAAAGTATGGATAGTCTTGAGAAGAATGGAAATTTCAGAACACTTAATTGTGCTCATGCAGAGCCTATACATGGATCAGGAGGTAGTTGTGCAAAGAGAACAAGGGGGTACTGCGTGGTTTAAAATCAAGAAAGCTATGCATCAAAATCATATTTCCTCATCATACTTATTCAATCTGTATACTGAGCAAATAATGAGTGAAGCTGGATTATATGAAGAAGAACGTAGCACTAGGACTGGAGGAAGGCTTATTTTTATTTGATATGCAGATAACACAACCTTGCTTGCTGAACGTGAGGAGGACTTGAAGGCCAAGGATTGCTCCCTCAAGTATGGATTACAACTCAACGCAAAGAAAACCAAAGTCCTCAGAACTGGCCTGATCAATAAACTTTGAATAAATAGAGAAAAGTTTGAAATTTTCAATGATTTCATCTTTCTTGGATCCACAATCAGTGATCATGGACCAGATGGCAAGAGACAAAGCGACACTTTGCATTGGGTAAATCTGTTGCATAATACTCTTTAAAGCTTTGAAAAGCAAAAACATTACTTTGAGAAATAAGGTGAAACTGGCCCAAGCAATGGTGTTTTGAATTGCTTCATATGCACATGAAAGTTGGACACTGAATAAGAAAGATTGGAGAAGAATCAATGCATTCAATTATGGTGCTGATGAAGAATAGTGAAAGTACTATGGATTGCCAAAAGAACAAATCCGTCTAGGAAGAAATATAGCCAGAGTCCTCCTTAAAAGCAAGGAAGGCAAGGTTTTGTCTCACTTACTTTGGACATGAGGATAGGAGACACCAGTTCATGGAGAAGTATCTCACGCTTGGTCAGGAAAGAGGAAGTCCACAGGCAAGATGAAATGATGCAGTTGGTGGTAACCATGGGTTGAAGTATAAAAAGAAAATGTGAGGATGTTGCAGAATGGACATTTCCTTCAGTGCATTGTCACCTATTCAATGGCACCTAACAACAGCATGTATATTTTCATTTAATATTTTTATTTTCAACCCTTTCTATGTACAAATGTGAAATTTGAGAAAATGCAAGGAAAAGTAACTTATTTTGTAGCTCAGAGTGACAACGAGAAAATAGCTTCTTAGTATTCATTCTTGACACTGACATTTCCTAAACAGTGTTCAACTGTCTTTAAGCAAACTTAGTCTCCTTGGGAATCACATTTCTGATCTTTTAATGTGCTAGCATGCATTATTTACCTGTAATCTTAACTGATGATGATCCCCATGTTGCAGAGAAGTATTTCACAGAATTGTCTTTACTGTACGTAATTTCAACAGATGAAGATCATGAGGACTTTCTTTCGCAATATCACAGGATACCTTGAGCTTCCTCTATGTGATGCTCAAGTGCACACCATTTGTGCCACCTACATATTGAGATTACACAGAGGGGACTAGTTTTAGATAAGGCTTTTAGGTAGAATTCCTATCTTTGAGTGTTGAGCAGACTGTCCCAGTGACATCATTGTAAGTGAAATCTGGGAGAGGATAATGATGTGTTAGAAGTTTTCTTTTCATCTCTGCATTTGGGTTTTGCTATAAATTGGGGAATGTGCCAATGGGACTGGAGAGCATGTAGTTGGTAGACCAATAATGACTTGCCTCAAGAAATATATAATGTTATATATTTCTTTCTGAATGTGTTCATTTTACTTGGCAAAACAGACATTCAAGCCTAAGAAACACATTGACATAAACACTGCTGTGATAGGTAGTTTTGTTTTGCCAACATGACCTAAGAAGATAGAGACATTTTTTATGACAACATGGCCAACGAACAAGTGAGATTGATTGAAGGGCAGAGTTATAAATGGCTCGGCAAGCCCCATATTGCTTTCTTGCTCTTAGATCTTTGGACCATCTGGCTGCTTTGTTTGTCCTTTGCCTCAATCTGCAAGCTACACTATCTGTGGAACCCCTAATCTGTGGACTGTCTCTCTGACTGTTGGTGACCTGCTTTGGTGTTTGCTGCTTGTGATTGGGTAGCCTTCATGGCTCTGCAGAGGACTACGTGGTGATCTTCAAGACTCAGACTGCCAGTCTACTGGCTGTCTCATGCAAGTGAGCCATTTGTTCTGCTTTATAGATTGGTTAACTGTTTATTTCTTATGTTAGATATCTTTCTATCTATATAAATACATAGAGAGAATTATTAGTGTCCTGGCTTTGTTTCTCTAGAGAACCCTGTCTAACCTAACTGCATTCTAACATTGACTAATAAACACTTAACTAGAGTAGTACTTAAATGTTGTTTGGAAGAAAGCCAATTTTAATTTTTTAAAAATATAAATTAGGTGACAACTGTTCAGCTGTCCTTCATGATGGCATTACAAATACATAGCTACTTTACTGACTCCTTTTTAAGGCTGACTAAAAAAACTTTCTTTGGGTTCATTTGTCTTTGTAACAAGACAAGCCCAGTTGTTATTTTACAGTGCACTGAAAATAGAACACTGATTATATGGTGTCCCCCAAGAAAAGTGCTGAAATTTGAACTCCTATACCTGTAGATATGATCCTATTTGACAGTGTGCTTTCTTTTTAAAGTTAATTTTAATCATACTTTGGTGTATCCACTACTATGGAGTACATTCTGATTCATAGAAACCTAGGATAGCAGACTAGAATTGACACTTTGAGTTTGCTTTGCTGTAAATCTTTATGAGAGAAGGCCTCCATTTTTTGTTTTTGCCTTGTGGAGAGACTAATAGGTTTGAACTGCCGATCTTTCAGTTAGCAGACCAGCTCATCATATATTGACAGGTTCCATATAATTTAGTATGATGAGGTTTAATCTAATCATTTCTGTTATATAAAAGACAGATTAGGGCTGAGCCCCGGGTGGCGTAGTGGTTGATGCGGGACTGCAGCCCACTGGCTTGGTGGTTCAAATCCAGCAGCAGCTCTCCAGGAGGAAGACTGGGCCTCCCACTCCCACCAGAGGGCAGTGATGCCCCCCTCCCCCAAAAAAGACAGATTATACACATAGGTACACATACTCAGAATTTTTGTACTGAGAATGATAACAGATGTCCCAGGAGAATTGTCTGTAAGCAAGGAATCAAAGTATGTTTCTGATTGCTTCCCAGGAAGGAACCAATATGGCAGATCTGGGCTTAGACTTTTTTCTTCAGGATGATTATGTAAAGTCACCCACCTGTGGTATTTGAGTTACAATGGCACTAGAAATTTAAGACAAACTTTTGCAACAGGACTTTAAGCACAAATAAGCATATTTATTCTCCTCACAGTGTATACATCATTGTTTTTGATGTAGGCTCTCCTTTTTCTTCTTTTCCTTCATCTTTTTACAATGGTGTGTTTTTCCCAAATGCAAGCTTCCTTTTTGGATTTTGTTAATAATCTTAGATATTTAACTGCTTGAATCTTTGTGTAAATGGCTACTTCCAGTTAAAATAATTTAGACTAGGGAATCAGTTTGCCTTCAAGATATATAGATACTAGCTACTACCAGAGGATACAAAAGTACTGTGATAAAAAAGTACTATGAAAGAACACTTTATAGTTTATTTATCAACCAAAATTTAAAAAAATGCCTACATTATAGCTTTCTATTCTTTGAACTCTAGACGTTTCCATTTAAAGCTAACTTAGTTTCCTTTTCCTTAAATTGGCATTCTGGTAGAATCTTGTGTTAGAGTAATGTCTGTGCTGGTAGAGATGGCATTTAAATGCTAAAATGCTTGCTTTTTGACATTCGTTGGGCTTAAATTGGTGGCACATTTAGTGTTACAGAAGCTTCTTAAAATATATTTGGCAACAGAGAAACTGTGCCATAAGTATTATAACAAACTTTCTTGCCTAGTCATGAACTCATTTTCACTGTACGATATGGTAGCAGCACATAGGCGTGTTGAATGAGCATTGATAAGCCCACACCATGACTGGACCCCGCCAATTTACACCTGGAACCAGCACGGAGGGTTTAGAATGCCCCATCGATCTCAACGAGTGGTTTTGCCAAACAATGTGGAGACTTTTTGAGATGGAAAAGTTGGGTTTTGAAGTTTCCTACATAATTTTTGACTCTTCAGAATAAAAATTTCTCATTCTGTTCTTGCTGTTTAAATTTAATCTGAGATTTCCTGAATACTTTTAATTTAATTTAATTTAATTTAATTTAATCTGAGATTTCCTGAATACTACTACACATGGATGATTTTTCTTCTTTGGGCAAAGTACCCAATAAAGCACTTTAAGTATTTTAGGTACATCTACAAACTAGAGTATTCCCTTGGTCCTCTAAGTGTTAAAAGGTCATTTTCAAGAAGGCTCTAATACGAATGACCTCATGTAAATAAGTAATAAGTCACTCTTCCATGGTCATCCTTAAATTCCCATTATCAACACCAAATTTTACTGGTAGTCGTCTGTTCTATAATGCTAGAATTTTCTTTCTTCAAAGTTTTTTAAGTTTAGAATTTTCTCTGTGATAAATGCAGCTATCTTTTTCTTTTCTGTCTAAAAGGGTACGGACACCGGAAAGACCATGCTTTCCCCTTTCAAATGGAGTAGCATGATTCGCCCAGGCTCCGTGGAGTGGATTTGAGTATTAGATAAAAGACAGTGTCTCTAGGTTATCATCAAAACCTGATATTAGGTTACTATATAATTGAGGGCACAAGGTTGGCACTGTCAGGTACATTAGTTGCTTTCTTGAGTCTGCAACCTGAAACCAGAGTCGGAATTTTAAGTCATAAAGACATCACTGACAGCACGTGGAGAATTTTCAAAGCTGTGGTAAGGGATTTAAGGAGCACTGCTTCCATTAATCTTGCTGGAAGTCTCATGACTAAATCCCTATGCATTGCTTTTATGATTTGCTCAAAAATGTCTCTGCATACAAAGTATGGACAAGTTATTCATTATGGTTTTCACTTTACAACATTCTGAAGCTGTTTCTAAGTAATTTAGCACTGACTTTCCGTTTCTCTAAAAGATCATAAAATGCTTTCTGCCTAAATGAAAGATTTGCTTTTTGATAATGTGAACTTTTACAAAGAGTGAAAACTAGTTTTTACGCTTAGCTTGAATAAAAAGAAAAATAGCAATAAAGTTAAAAGAAACTATAGCAAGTCCTTTTAACCCCAAATACATAATCGTTGGATTTTTATTGCTTAGAATTTCAAGAGTTTCTATGTGCCATCAGCCCGCATCAACTCAACAACCACCACAACCAGCAACATACTGGTTAAAATTGATTATCTACTGTGTGCCAGGCAATTTGATCATTTCTGGGACTATCAATATTAATAACATTGAGAGCGATTCACAGGCCTTTTGAAGAAATAGAAACATAAAGTATAGTAGAGAATGTAATGGAGAAGAAACGCAGGATAGGAAAAAAATTGAGGCACTAATGTTGTCTGAGGTTTCAGATCATAGAGCTAGTTGAATATTACAGGACAGAATGCAAGGAGCCTGTAAAATCAGGAGGCAAAGTCTTTCCAACCTTGCGTCAAAAGAACATTCTGATGGTACTTCTTCCCAGGCAGGTTGTTTATTATTCCGACCGTCCACCAAAACCATCCAAACTCAGTGCCATTGCAGTGATATCAACTCAGAGAACCCCACAGGAGGAGTAGAGTGCTCCCCTCGGAGTTTCCAAGGCTCTATCTCTTGAGGGCAATAGAAAGTCCCACCTAAGTCCCTCCACTAGGCTTGTGGTTTCCATCAGCTGGCCTTGTAGTTAGCAGCCCAAAATGTGGTCACTCTATCACCAGGGCTCCGCAAACAGCGCCCACTATCCTCAATATTTTTTGCCACACGATAATACAAACACATCAGCTCTTTGGCTCTCTTCCCTATTTATTAACCACCTCTCATGTGCCTATGAAGTGAAAGGTGAAGTGAACTGAGGGAGGTGTGGGTCAGGTGAACCTGAGCTCTCAAGATGACCTCTGTGTGCTTTACCCCTTTCAAGAAGCCTTCTGCAGTGGACCGGTTGACCGCTCCTGGTATGAGTGTGGACTGTGGCTCTAAGGAAAGTGACATCTCTGACAAGTTGAGTCTTTTCTTCATTTCTATGTTCAGAGAGGTATCAAACTGGAAAAGGAGTCATACAAGGTAATATATGATGGAGTTACAGCCTGAGAGAAAGATTCATTGGCAAAGAAGAGAGATATGAGTGTTTACGGGTTGCATTAGAGAATCCATTGGAGAGAAAACAAACACAAAACACGTTGAATCTTAATGTTTCAATTAGTTTTAGCTTAAGAACTTTTTAGGGACACTGTCTTGTAAAATCATGGAGAGAATGATTTGGGTAATAGTCACGGCTTAGGACTTGCCTTTGTCAGTTAAAATAGGGTAAGGTTTGTTGCCATAGTTTCTACTCCACAACATTTGTATTTAAATTAAGTAAAATGTGCTCCTTATTGTGCTTCACCCAGAGTGACGGATTTTCCATTGGCTCTTACAGATGTGACAGAAATGACATGTAGCTTCTGTCTACACATGATTGGCCAAGCAAGTCACGAAGTCACACCTAATTTCGAGTGGTCAGGAAAGGTACAACCCTACCAGCTGTCTGGAAGGAGAACCAGATATTTTGTGAACATTTGTAATGATTACAACACTATCTAGCAAGCTTAAAAGGGAACCGTGCAATTTGGGGAAGATGAATGAGGGAGCAAAATGGATTGAATTAATTACATTATCCAATGCTATTATGCTTCTTGCAATGCATATAATATTGAAATCATCTCATAGGAACACCTGTGAAAGGGAGTTCTTTGTAATTGTTTCTGAATGCTTCTAATAAAATGGGACAATTAGCCCTCTCTGATGTATTAGTTATGATTAGTTTCATTTGCATGTGACAGGGAGAAATTATAACAGTGGTTGAAATAAAATACATTTTGTATTTCTCTGTGTGAAAGCCTGGATAAGAGGTTTCTAGCCTGCATGATCATCGTGAATCAGGCTTTGTTTACTTATTTTATTCATCACTTTCAGTTGGCCTTCTACTTTAAGTCTCAAAGACCCTGTTCCACTTTCAGCCTTCTCAGGACACTTTTTGGTAGCAGGACATTTCCTAAAAGTTTCACCATCACTTCTAGTTATATTTCATTGGTCAGCATACCTGCCACAAAAATTCTCTTATTTGGTCTTTATTCTGAGTGCCTGTAGTAGCTGCATAATCTGGTGTCAATTTGAGGATTGAGTATAAGGGTGGAGTCTAGCCTGTCAATCTGGAGATAGCCAGTGAGACCTCTGTGTGGGCGTATCCTTCTCCTGAGAATTCTGGGAATTCCTGTACTTCCTCCTTGGAGGTGGGACAGTCTCTGCTTACTTCCTGTGAGACAACCCTGAGGAAAAGCCACATGGACCTACCCTGATGCAGCCCTGGATGCTGGAGAAGCCATGTGGAGAACCCTGCCAGTGCTGAGATGCTTGCAATGTCATTGGATCCAAAGACTTTCTACCCACTGGCCTGTGATTGTCCTGCATTTGGCGTCATTGCCTGTGTTTGATGAGTCTGAAGAGGACTTTATAGACTTTTATTGGACATATGATATAATATTGGATTTATGAGCTTGTACTGAACTAGGTTGGGATGCTTTCTTAATGTGCAATTTACCCTTTATATATAACTATCTCTTCTACACATATGTAGATGGATTTCTCCACACATGGATTTCTATAGTCTACCTGGACTAGCACAGTGCCCAAGAGTGCTTAATTAACCTTTGGACATTCACGTTTTAGTAAGAAGAAAACAACAGGAATCATATTCCTATACATTTTATATACTTCTCCATTCTAATATATATGTTCTCTATTAACTGGGAGTTAATGCACATATCATTACATAGTTCAGTCTTATGTCTTATTTATTTTTTCATCTATCTTCTTTAATACATTATGATTTGCTCATATTCTTAGAAACTCATGAACTCAGGGTGTCAGGAATCCAGATTTCTCATCAGAAATACACTGACTGACTCTGTATATATTTGTATGAAAGGAGTATTTATTTGGAGCTAGAACATCTGGAGCTTCTTAGTTGTAGTGAAACAACATTTCAAGAGAGAATGAGCATATTTTGCATAACTGATGAGCTTTTCATCTTGAGTTTTGAGGCCATTGATTTGCTATGCCCCAATGAGTCAAGATCAGCTCATAGTGACCTCAGGCACAATGAGCACAATCCTGCCCGATTCCGTCCTCTCCTGACACTGGTTGCTGGGGTTGAGCCTTTTGTTAATCCCTCAAATAGAAGGGTTTCCTCTTTTCACTTATTGTCGACTTTAGAATCTTTCCATTGGAGAAGGAAAGGCAATTTTTTAACACTCACATTAATATAACCGGCAAGTGAAATCTTTATGCAGATCTTCAGAAAATGGTTGCCCATCGACAGCGAATTGTAAAATTAATCAAGCTGGATTCAGAAGAGGATGTAGAATGAAGAAAATCATTATTGGTGGATAGGTCCTGGCTGAAAGCAGAGAATCTCACTTAAATGTGTACTTTTTATTGACGGCACAAAGATCTGTGTTTCTGTGGATTAAACCAAATTATGAATATCCTTTGGAAGAATGGGAATTCCAGAATATGCAATTATATTCATGCAGTCAATTACCCACAGCACATGGTGGGAACTGATACATTGATAACAGGCTTCAAAAAATTTGATGAATATGTTCAGTTGGCAATGATGTTTGCTAAGGAGCCCTGGTAGCATACAGTGGTTAAGGAATTGATGGACAACCTAAGGTCAGGGATTCGGACCCACCAACTGCTTCATGGGAGGAGAACTGATGTCTCTTTTTTTTTTAAGGTTGCAGCCTTGAGGGGACAACTTTATGAGGTAGTTCTCTATATGACAGGGTCACTATCAGTTGGCAACAGGTTTTCTGATATTAGCTAACAATTTCCTACAGGGAACTAGAGCCCACTGTGGAGTGTTTTCTACCCAGCTCTCTAGAAATAACTCAGAAAATGATAATGATTCCTCTATTTTTGTATTATCCCATTATGAGAGCTGTAGGATGGGTCAGGCATAACACACGAGAAGGGATAAAGTCCTACAGAACTTCAAAAGCAGGAGAGGATGGCTGCGATATTTGAACCAACATTAGACCTGGCATAGATTTTGGAAAACAGAAGAGATATTTTACTTTGTATTTTATCTTTATTTGTTGCTCATTAGATTTTTTTTTTTGCACTTGACATACCAGATGTTGAACTTCCATTATTATTATGTTGGTAATAGTGACACAAATTTTCATTCTGGGAGAGTGCATCGTTCAAGTTGCAGATGAAGTGATTTTTGCCAAATATGCATGAATTAAGCATTGAACACCCTAGGGATTGACAGTGTTCTAAGTGAGGGAAACTCTGAGGGCAGTTAGGAAACTGAGGTGAACAAAATTGCCAAGAACTGAGAGTGTCTTTTCTGTTGTTTTGAACTTAAAGGTAAGATAATAATGACATAAAAGAAAGACACAGCCAAAGCTTGGATGTTTTCCATCTAATTGGATCATTATCCAGTAGATGTATGTAAATAAATTTTAAGTATTGGAAGGAAAGCAAAAATGAAAACTGTCCTTCTATGAAAAAAAATATTTTAGGCTTCTCCTGGCTGCCATCTTTAAGTCACATAATATTACTCTCCTGTAGTTATTTTTCTTTAAAGTTTTGAAAATTTCATTTTTATGTTCTTTGTGATAAAACTCAATATTGATTACTTTCTTCTTGTATTCCTAACTGACTGAAATCCCTTTTGTAATTCCATAGCCTTTAATCTCCACACATTTATCTAGATGTTAGGTAATTATTCTTTGTGACAAACAAAAGTCAATTAAAAAATGATCTCACAACAACTGGACCCTGAACTTGATACATAGCTATTTATTTTTAACTCATCAGAACAATTCATGTGGCACAGCATATATCACAAAGTGATTCCAAACTAAAATTTTATTTTAGGGTATCAGACCATCTTTTAGAGTTCAAGGACATATAGCATCAGCATATTTATGAAGCCACAGGATCCATTGGTCTTATTTTCAGTAGAAAAACATTAATAAAAGATAACTATTGTTTATGCCAAATCACATTTTTTCCTTTATATAGAAGAAGAGCAAGGCAATCTATTATTTTGGATAGTCATTAGGATAAACAGATCAGTCATATTATAACATGAGTTTTAAGAACTTTCTTGACAAGACATTTTGAACCAAAATTGATAGTCTATTGTGGTAGCAAATCATAATCTCTCATGAAGGCAGGATGAATAAAATTAAATAACAACCAGAGGACATCATACGCCCTATCCTACACCTTCACACTCAAGAATTTCATTATCTCTTATTTCCATATTTTCCATGAGATTTTTGAAATTAACTAGTGTTTTAGGAATATAATTGCTTTAGATGTCATAGGCTGAGTTTCTCTGGAGAAGCAAAACTTCTGATGCTCACATGTGTGTATACATAGGAGAAATTCATATCAAGACAAAGCCTAACATGGCTGGAGATGGAAAGTCCGAGACCAGCTAGATAGTCCAAGACCACAAGCTGTGGGTGAGAAGTTAGGCTGGAGCCTTCTTGGAACTCATGGATCTGATGATCCTTAGGAAGACAACAGGCTGGTTTCAACAGAGAAGGATTAATCTAAGACCAGAAGGTCAGGCTTGTGGCTGCGCAGTGAACCTGAGGTCAGTAGGACTGATGACTGGTGGCGGATAACTTTGAGAATCAGCAGGAAATATAGCAGGATGTTGGCTCAAGTACAAAAATGTTAGAGATTGATGAGTCTGATGAAATATCCAGAACCAGCACAAAGCAAGAAAGATTTTTTTTCACAGGGTCCCTTTACATAGAAGCAGGCCATACCTCTCAGGAAACTAAATTGCAACAGAACTATAATCAGAGTAAGGGGTTGCATTAGCTTTGATTTTATTCCATAGAGGAGGTTTACAGCTGACAGACTGTGATTATATAGTGTTAGGTGAGGTAAAGGGGATCACTAGATGCTAATTGTCAAACCAATGAGAATCCTGGCAGAGCCAATTTGACGTACAGCCTAACTATCACACATGTGACATGCCTGTGCTATACCTGTTAGTAATAGGATGTCATGACAATTGTTCCACTGATTCTGAAAGGAAACATAATAAAATGAGCAGAGTATAAATGAACTTTTTAATCGGGTTCTGAGATCAAAATATGACACATTGTTGGTAAAATATGCTCTCGCTATGTGTTTGCATGTGTACATGTGAGCTTAAGTGCTGTGTGATTGGTATTTGTAGTGATTCTTAGGTTTAAGAGATACTGATATCTGGGTACCATCAGTTAACTTCACACTCTTGCTCAATTCCACACATTGTCCTCAGTGATCGTCTCAGGAGAGATCACATACAGTGATATGATTCTTTCCTGCTTGATGCCTGAGGTCTGGTCCTTTTGACACCTCATGGCCACTTCTTCCATGTGGGTTTCGATACTTCTTAGCTAGATGGCTGTTTGTTTAATCTTCAGGCTCTGAGACCCAAGACTCTATATCCTTTGGTAGCTGGACACCATCGGTTTTCTTCACCACATTTGCTTATGAACCTATTTGACTTCAGTGATTGCACTGGGCCAGTGAGAATCCTGTAATGCCAGATTAATAGACCAAAGTGTTCTTGCCTTGAGTTGGAGTGCCTGGGTGGGGGTCCAAGGCCCAGCTTCAACCTTAGTACTAAACATATAAATATATGTATCTGGACTTGTTCCCTCCTTATAATATATGCTTATATTTATACATGTACATGTCTGTGTTTTGACCTCTGCAAATGCCCTTTGCCTTCTAGTTCCTTCCTCTATTTCCTTCTGCTTTCCTTCTGTTCCACTGTCAGGCTTGGCCTTTATTTGGGTTTCATTATTTCCTCTCTATTATATTACCCTTACTTTGGCCTTACCAGGCCTCCCACACCCTCCTTGCCACTGATTGTGGACCACTTGTTGTTCCTCCTATTCCTGAGCCAGTCCAGGCCCCTCTTCCACTTCCCTCTTCCCCACATCCCCACAAGAACCATCGGTCCAGTCTTTCTCTCCTCCCGACTGTCTAACCAGTGGTGCTTCTTTCTTGATTATGTCTATTTTGGGGGCTCAGATCACATTTCTTACCCACATATGACCCCCAAAATGTCCTCTGTCATTTCTGCTTCCATAGGGAGACAATATGGGGAACCTAAGACTGATGAATCCCTTGGGAACAATAGTAAGAGTGGAGCTACTGGATGGGTGAAGGGAAGGTAGGGTAGAGAGGGGGAGCCAACTACAAGGATCTGCACATAACCTCCTATCAGGAGGACAGGCATTGGTGGAGAGGGCGAAGGAAGATATTGGGCAGTATAAGTTATGATAAAACAATAATAATTTATAAAGTATTGAGGGTTGGTGGGGGAGGGGGGAGCAAGGACGGAAGGGAAAAGATGAGAAGCTGATATCAAGGGCTCAAGTGGAAAAGTGAATGTTTGTATGACAGCAGCAGCTATGCGAAGAATCATGCACAATATATGTATTTATGTATTGTGTAAAGCGATGTATGAGCCCCCAATAAGATGATTTAAAAAAAGAACAGAAAGAAAAAAAAGAGATCCTGAATTTCCAAAGGACCGCGAACGGTAAGATAGAGTAAATTTGTTGTCAATATTTCCACCGATTTTTTGTACCAGCAAGAGGAATTACTGGCTCTTAATAAGAATGAGCTAAATCTTGTCTTGTCTCCCTTACTCTCTTTTGAATTAATTGGTTTTGGCTTGCCAGAAACTCAGTGCAGACCATAAAGAATGGAAGGGCTTGGCGCGTACCATGTTTTCTCCTCTGCATGAGCTGAACTGGAAATGAGATTTTGGTCAATAAAATAAAACATGCTGCCCAGAGCACACAAAAAGAAGCACATGAAAGGAGATTCAAATGCTTAGCAATGTGAATTATGTGAGTTCAGCCTAAAGCTTCTTCCACAATGCAAATCAAATAATGTATAGTCTGTACTCCTGTTGATCTATTCCTTCGTGCCATTTCACAAATTCTCAGGCACACAAAAGTAAATTTAAAGATCAGGTGTGCTGTTCTTCTCCAAAATATAGGTACTTCTCTCCAATGCTGCTCTTAACATAATTCATCATTATTTTCATTTCTATATAAATTTATACAGCTAGTAAAATCAAGATGATTCTTTTAGTACTTTGGATTCTCACTTCTTTGCGCTTCTTTCTGTGATCTTGTCCAATGGACTCTTTCAGTCTCCTGCTCATGACCATCCCCTCTGGCTTGTCCTTTCCACAGCCAAATGTGCACTCTCATTCCCCCGAGTGCCCGTACTTCATCCATGTTTTGGTTTTTGCTTACTGGCACTTAAAATACATTGATTTCTCACTGCCTTTTCCTTTTTCATGTCTTCATTACTTTTTTTTAGTACCAATATCAATTACTGTTGAGTCGATTCCAAATTATAGTGATTCCATTGAATTAGAGTATAACTTTGTTTCTTTGCTTTGTTAGATTTTTAAGACCTTGTCTTTGGAAAATAGATCTTCTATGGTCTCCTCAGTTAATTCAATCAGCTGTTTGCTTAGCTGCTTAGCATGTGAATGGCACCACTGGCACTTCATTTGCCTTTCTGCTCAGCTGCAATTCAATGGTCAGTTCTTTCCATGTAGCTTTGACTGTTGATTTTCCTTCACTTTTTTAGCCTCAATGTTACAGATTAAATTGTGCCCTTACCTTTAGGAATATGTGTTGGAATCCTAAGCCTTATCACTTGGGGTGTTATCTTCTTTGGAAAGGACAGTTTCTTTGCTATATCCATTAGATTATATACAGTAGGATGTGTTCTAAATTTCATCACTTTTGAATGATAAAAAGATGGACTAGATTAGACACAGGTTGATGGGCACAAGACAAGCAGTATTTTGGTCTGTTGTTACCTGGAGTTCCTGCGAGGGAAACTGACTGGCTAGCACCTGACAGCAAGGAGGCGCTCCAGGAGGTGTCCTTGAGGGGTACAAGCAGTTCGGGCATCTAGCTGCCAATGCAAAGGTGAATCTAGATTGAAGGCCTTTTGTTTCCCCATCTTCAGGCATTGAAAAGCTGACAGAACACAGACAGTTTTATATATATATATATATATATGTACATATATATATATGCATATATTGGGTCAACTTGTGTTGAAATGCTCTCCATAGCAATGAGGTTAGTGAACTACATGTTGTTCAACCTGATGTTCAACCTGACAGACATTTTTCAGTGGTCCCTGATGATAATTCCCTTACCATTGAAATGCTTTCTTCACTTACCTTTCTTTTTTTTTTTTTTGAGCATCACTGCTCTCCGGTGGTGGGAGTAGGAGGCCCAGCCCCACTGCTAGAATTGAACCTCCGTCCCAGTGGACCGCAGTCCCCGTGCACAACCACTACGCCACCGGGGCTCAGCCCTTCACTTGCCTTTCAAGACACCACACACTCCTGGTTTCCCCATGGCCTCACTGAGCACCCCTCCTCTGACTCCCTTCCTGGTGAATGCCTCACCTTCCAGCTTCTTAACCTTGGAGAGCCTAGTGACCACACTGTAGACCTCTGTCCCTTTCAACAGTCATCCATTTGTTGATTTCTAGGAAGACAAACATTAAATTATATTGAAGACTCTCATATCTTTATTTTTCTAGCCTGAATGTTTCCCCGAACCAAGTCACTCCATCTCCACCCAAAGCATAGTCTGTTCTTCTTCAAATGTTTCACATTGACTTAATGGCAATGCCATCCTTTGATTTTTTTTTTATGTCAAAATGTTGGTAGTCATTTGTTATTGTTTTTTGGTTGACAACTATCTAATTACTAAATCATCAGCAAACACTATTAGTTGTCTTTACAAAGAATATCCGATTTTATCCTGGTCCATTCTGCTCTCGCATCTCACTTATATGATTAGAATAACTTTTTGACTTCTCCAGTCTGGGGCCCTCTTCCTTACTCTTAATCTATATTCACTGGCACAATCAGAGAACTCCTCATACACGCCAGTGTTAGGTGCTGTCAAAATGCAGAACCCTAAAACCTCACAATGACCTCAACCCAGCTTGCCTGCCATTTCCACACTGGTCTTGTTTCTCACCAAGTTTCCTTGATTTGTTTGACCCCAGTCACACCCCCATAGCCTCATTATCCTAGGAAACCAGTGAGCAAGGGCTGTCTTCTTTTAAGTCTGTTGTCATTCTTTCTACCTAGACAGACCACTGACTTAAAACACTGGATCTTTCTCCCAATGCTATCTTTCAGTTTCACTTTGAAAAGATTGAAGTCTTACTCCCATTCCTCTTTTTTAAAACATAATGCATATGTAATTCATTTATTAATTTTATCTCATTAGCTCCCCCATGAGAATGCAATGTTTATGATGGTTGAACCTTCTTTTTTGTCTTTTTGTTTTCCTTATATCAGTTCTTTTATCCTCAACACCTAGAGTGATGACTGCTAATTGAGAGTCAGTAAAAAAAAGTATTCCTAATATAAGGACAATTTTTTCTTGGGCCATGCCCCTGCTTGGTATTCTTGCTTAGGAGGCACTCACTGAAGATATGATTGCCATCGTAAAGGGTGGTGAACACATCAGACGGTGCCCAGCTACCCAGCATCCAGGATCTTAATAGCTTATCCCCAAGTAAGCCTGCGTGAGGAGTCAGCTAAATGCACACAGCAGAAGCACGCCAGCCTGTGTGACACAGATCCAAATTTGGAGTAGGAAAGACTATATAACAGAACCTCAATTAGCACCTGGTAAACAGAAGCTATGTTAATGGAAGCCCCACATCTGGGTGCAGGTTCCCTTGGGGGATTGAGGTCCCAATTAATTCCCACTGTGCATAGACTAGGAATGTGAATAGCACTAATATCGGACAAAGAGCGTTTATTATCAAGCAGATTTTAACAGGCTGTAACACCTTGTCATTAGATCTTCTTTGGGACCCATTTTCAATTTTTTTCTAAACATTTATTCTCCTCTGCCTTTTCTAGATTGAGGTCTTTGTTTTATAGGATCATTGGTGCTGGGTCCTTTGTTTGTTTGTTTGTTTCTTTCTTTCTTTCTCTCCCCCTGCCCTTTTTTGGTATGTTTTCCTATATAGAGAAACCAGGGCAAGTGGATTTATGAAGACAATAACTGGATTAATTATTAACCAGGGATGCTGGAAGGTAGGTTATGGGGAATGGAGAGTGTATACCAATAGCTACAGGAAGGAAGAAAATGTTCCAAAGTTGACTGTGGTTTTGATTTCACAACCATTCTTAATATAATTGGACAATTGCGTGATATGTTAATCAGCCCAGTCAAAGCAATGAAAAATCATTCTGTAAAATTATGTAAACTTGTAACAAACAATATCCAGACTCTTGATTCTCAACAAACCCATGATCTAAGTCTTTACAGCTCTAAAGGTGAGGATTCCATTTCTCTATACCTTCTCCGAATAATTCTGCTCTCTTCCTTGTTCACCACAGAAAATGGCTTTTTGGGGGTCCACAAGTGACTCAACTTGTATTCACTGCCCTCTGGTGGTCGTGGGAGCTACCCAGCCTTGTTTCCGGAGAGCTGCTGCTGGATTTGAACTGCCAAGCCAATCAGCTGCAGTCCCACACGCAACCACTATGCCACAGGGGCTGAGCCCCTCAACTTGTATTCTACAAGTTTTAGGAATAGAAGAAATCTGAAGGGGCACAATCAAAGCTGTGCATTTAGAGAAAGGCAGATAATATTTCCTAATGAAATTAGTGTAGAATAGTCCTTGCGATGCTCAAAGAATAAGCACTTTTATGATGGGAGGGAAAAAAGTTCTTGGCACATTGCTGGCATTTTCCTTAAACTTCTTTCTATTTTATTTTAAATAGAAATATTTTCTATTTCCTTAAATTTTTTTCTTTGAAACCATTTTATTGGGAGGTAACACAGATACCATATCATTCCTTAGTGCAATCACATCAAGCAGTCTTGTAGAATCGCCACCATAATCAGGTTCAAAACATCCACTTCTTTCGGGAACAACTTACCATCAGCTCCCCTTTATCTCCCTCCTTCACTGCAACCCCGCCCCCCCCCCAGAAGCTTTATTACACGTTGTTTCTAGATGTTCCTCAAACCTAGGTTGCATAAACCCAACAGGGAAAAAAAACATATATCAAAAATTCAAGAGGATTACCCTCAATGACAAAATACATCAGAGATAACCCCCAATATGAAAAAATCCATAGGAATACCTCATGCTATAGGAAATCTATCAAGATGCCCTCTAGCGAATAGGACGCAATAGGCTAGATCAGGGGCCAGACAACTGCCACTTACCAGACTATCTGGCTCTTTCGGTACACACATGTGGCTCTGAAGTAAAATTGAACATGAAGATGAAACAATCATAATTTCGTTTTCAAGATGACTTTAAAGTAAAGTCATCATTTTCAAGATGACTTTATTTGTAAAATATCTTCATGACTCTTGGATATATTTTAAATTGTTGTGCGGGGCAGAATTGGTACTTTCATCAAAAAAAATGTGCTGATCCCTGGACTAGACCAGTGATGGTTTTCCAACTTGGGTAAAGTGGAAGAGCAGTCCTCCAGAATGGACGCTCCAGCAAGGAGCTGTAAAGGGCAAGCTACTGGGTGATTTAAATAGCCTGACTACAAAGTCGATAGCTTGAAAGATAACTATCACCTAATTTACAATTTTTAAAATCTTTGAAAAAGAAAACACAGTACCCCTTTGGAATCAACATAAAATACTGTCACCATAGTCTTCTGAATGTCCTTGGACTTCTCTTCATTGAATTAAAGCAGCCCAGCAGAGATCCTAGAGAGTAATTGTTTGATCTTTTTTTTTTTTAAAGGTTTCCTACTGAGAACGGGAGTAAGATGGGGACAAGTGAGAGTACCACCTACTGATAGCAGGAATACAAGGAAATGCCAAAAAGTTCACGGAAATTTTGCATCATCCTTATTTCAGCATTTCTATGAACTTTTTGGAGGCTTCATATATACTTAAACTAATTTTCTTTAGAATAAATATCTGGCTGTATGAATGGTTACAACATAGTAACAATATTTGTTGACTTATTCTTATGTTTTTGAATTACTTAATGCTTTTGACTTAATCAGAAACATGCCAAAGGGTTTCCAAAGTTCACAGAAACATTTTTCATTCTCTTTAATTCCATTTTTACCAGCATTATGGAGGCCTCTCACATGTGGATTGAATACATTAACATTTATTTTCTTATACTATTGGAAAATATACTTAAAAATTATATGACCTTTAGGGAAAAATATATATTTATCAGTGTTAACACAATAAAATGTCATCAAAATGAGCAGAACTGTTAAAATTTAGGGCTATCTTGCCCCTGAAGACAAAAAAATGACTAAAGTATTCTGTTATATTTAGAAGAATCAGTTCTTGTGCTTTTTAAAAAGAGTTTTCCCCTCTGTTTTTAAACTGTTCTAGATATAAATATTTCTGGCCAGTATATGGATAACAAATAAGAAGTCTTTACTTGAGCCTTTCTGATTTTAAAAAGGAGGGACTTTTAAAATCTTAAATTGAGGCACATGGCAGTTCTGAGAGTAGGATCCAGGACTCTTTTTCTGTTTCTTTTTCCTCTGATCTGATTATAACTTCTCCCAAGCTTAAGGAAAAGTTATACCCAATTCAGTAGGAAATTTTAAAGGCAAACCTGGAAAATCTATTCATTGCAAAGTCATTGGATGATGACACTATTTCTTCAGATTGGATGACATTGATAATGTTATTCTGATACAAATTACTAATTCAATGTAACAGATTAAGACTTTTTTTTTAATTCTACAGACTAAACACAACTTAAGGAAAGTTATTGATATTGAAGGCCATTGAGTTGGTTCATACCATTAGAGACGTTGTGGCAGCCCCAGCCTTGTTGTCAGGCTTGAGTTGGTGGTTGTGGCCACGGTGCAGTCAATCCTGCTCATTGAAGGCCACTTTCCTTTTCGCTGACCCTCGGTGGAGCATGATGTCCTTCTGCAAGGATAAGTCTCTCCTGGTAACATAGACAATGTACATTAAATGAAGCATTGCCACTTTCAATTATAAGGAGTATCCTGGGAGTTCCTCTTCAAGAACAATCTGTACATTGTCATCCCTGGTATAGTCTTTACCAACACCATATTCTAAAGGCATCAGTTCCTCTTTACTTCTTTGTTGCCCACCTTTTGCAAGCCTGTGAAGGGATTGGAAATAGCATGGCTTCCCTCAGGTACACCACCATCTGCAATGTGCTATCCTTTCCTTTTCAGATTTCACACTTGAAGGAGGCTCTTTAAAGCATTTTGCCTAATGCCATATGTCATGCGATTTCTTGACTGTCAAATTCAAGTAAAAGAGAATTCCTCGAGATTGTTTATTGGTTCCATTGTGCTGGCGGTGTTATCCATACTTCATGTTACGGTGTAATCCATACTTAAGGCTGTAATCTTTGATCTTTAGTGTACCTTGTACAATGGGCACACGTTGAGCTGCTAGCTAACCACAAGGTGAGAAGTTACAAGCCACCGGGTGCTCTGACAAAAACGATGAGACTTTTGACTTCCATAAGTCGTTACTGACTTGGAAACTCACAGGGCTAAGTCTATTCTGTCCTAGAAGGTTGCTGTGATGTTGGAGTCAATTTGGTGATGGTGAGACAGCAGTTCTTTAAGTTCTCTTCACATTCAATAAGCGAGATTGTGCCATATGTCTATTGCAGGTTGTTAAGGGCCATTTGCCAACCTGTGTTACTTTTCGTACACTCCACTCTCTCTGATTATTTGCTTTGTGTTGATTGCATGCATACAGTGAAACAATGAAGACTTGATGCCCATTTTTTTCTTGTTAAACCATGACCACCAAACCCACGGTAATATGATCCTCATGGAGATCTCCGATAGAATTTCCAAAGCTGTAAATCCTTACAAGAGCAGAAAGTATTGTTTTTTTTCCCTTCTTGTGCTGGTAGGCTAGAAATTCTGACCTTATGACTAGTAACTCAGTACTTACAGGTGTTACCTACCACTAGACCTCCCCTTTAAACCAAACAGCAATTCCCCGGATTTTTTTTCCTGTTCCTATGCTTGTCTTTTGGTTTGTGAAAACACAAACAAAAAAAAAACAATAATTTTTTTATGAAGTTGTCAAACGGTGACAATTTTCTTAGTTCGTTCCTCTCTTGATTATGTGCTTCCTTGGTAACCTCCTTGCTCTCCTTCTCATGATTCCGGGCCAAGCCTGTTTGCATGGCTCGACTCACGAGCTGTCTGCTTCTTGCTCTCTGGACTACTTGCTTCCCTTTTCCTTTCAGTCTTGAAAGGTCCAGGCACCTGGAGGACTGTTTGCTGGAAGGCTTTGCGTGTCTCTGGCTCCATCTCGGAGTTATGAAAGCCACTCTCTTGGGCGTTTCTTTCTTTCAAATGTGATTGTGCAGAGTGCCATACACTAATGAAAAAAATCTGAAATATTTAGATTAATTATCTGCACACTAGAAATGTGGAGAACGCTTTTCTAAAGATCCCCCAGGGCTCGGGAACTGCTATCATTGGATTGCCAACTGCTTTTATTTTGTCTTGCTTCAAGTCCTACAGACATTAAATACTATAAATACATCTCTGCCTTAATGCTGAAAGTGCCGCTGTCCTAGAAAGGATTCCTTTTCTAGCTGCTTCTCTGGTACATTCTTCTCTGTTACAGTACACATCTTTGGAGTAAATTGCTACCGATAGTAAGTACAGCTACTTTTGTGATAAATTGCTATCAGTATAGGATTTGGAGCTGCAATTCTTGTCTGATTTACAACACTGGCCAGCTGTCTCATGGGCGGTCCATTCACGCACCTGGTCCATCGGAGTCTTTCAAAAGGCAAACTCTGTGTTTTGTGCAGGACAAAAGTCACACGGTTTCAGAAATGCCAACTTAAGGGTTTTCATGAAAACAACTCAGCAGGATTGTTCTGCGGTCCATCTCTAATGAGTGTTCTTGTCTCAGGGATCGGGGCCTTTGCCTACTGGGCACCCTGACTTCATGGCCTGATGTTCAGGGTGGCCTTTTGGTTTGGGTCTTTTCCATAAGGTCCTCACCTCCCCATACACTTTCTGTTAATGATTCCATGCTGTCCTTGTGGCTAAAGAGACACTTTACTGCTCTGCTTCCTTTATCTCCCATTTATACCTCCAGATTTTAGAATTCATTCACTATGAAGACATTTGCACCTTCTAAGGTGACAATTAGCTAATTTGTCATCAACAATTAATTTGTCCTAATAAAAGAAAGTCCCAGGAGGGAGCTACTTTCACCCAAGGCCCTTGAGCAGGCTCCTTGAGGAATAAATACATTTGCCTGGAGATGTTGTAGACAAATGCCCCACTTTTAATCAAAATTAAGAGTGCAAATGATAATACATGTAACTATAAATATATAGAATACTTTCCAAGTGCCAAACTCTGTCAAGTGGTTTATATGTTGCTTTTTAATCTTCTCAATTACTCTAAAGGTGTAACAACCCTGATAAACCTTGCTATTCCCATGAAAACACATGATGAAACTGCAGTCACTTGCCCAAACTCACACTGCAAATTTGATATACCACAGATATCAATTTCACAATTGTCCAGTTATTTAGTGAAAAAATTAATTAACTGCCCATGTATCACAAAGGGAGTGAATGAGTCATCTGCTCTCAAATTCAGATTTTCTGACACTATCTCTTGGATTTTTCCATGATGCCACCTGCTTTATTCTCCTAACGTTGTGGGAAACTGTAAGGCTCTTGGAGTCTATTTTAAAAGACTGGGGTGTTTTGTGGAAGGTTGTATCAAGTAATGCCATAGAAATATTGCCTTAACACTCAACCTTAACTGGAAACATACATACATACACACACATGAACTTTTTTTTGGTTTTGGCCCCAGAGTCTGTGGCTTAGGGGTTCTGCTGATCCGGGGTAGGATGCCAGACTCTTTGGTAGTCAGCTGTGGGTCATCTAGGAGGATATACTCCACTTGCCTGGGCTGACTCGCATGATAAGAGATTGGCTGGCTTCCAGCAGATCAAGATGGTCTCAGCTGGAAGGACAGCAGCTACTTGGCTTTCTGCCAGGAGTCTCTTGTTATCTAGTAAACCAGCCGCGGAAAGTTGTCATGGAAATTTTAGTGGAGAAATCACAACTCAGCCTCCCCACTCAAATACTTTTCAGGTTTTTCTTTCTGTTTCATTTGCCCAAATCCCATTGGATAGAATGAGCCACATGATTGAGCGGAGAGTCAAAATAGGGAGGGTTCTACAAAGTTAACGGTGAAGGGCATGATGAATTAATCATCCTTTCCCTCTTTGTGCAAATTACCACATGGGTCTAGCAAATTTCTAGCAGAAACATAGAAGGGCTCAAATAATCATCCATTTCAATTCTTCAAGGAAAGTCTATACTTTAAAAACAATGAAACTTTTCCCCTAATATATTGTCACTGCTTTAATATATTGCCTGGTCAATCTAAATTTGAGGAGTCAACATTTACATAAATGTATTCATGTTTTTAATTATGAGCTATAAAATACAGTTTCCATTTATATATTGCCCAAATAGCACTGCCTAAATTTATAATTATGTTTCAAATAGAATGCTGTACAAACTCTTTCAGTGCCTAATGTTTTCATGGTTTAGAAAGTTGCTTTCTAGAATTTGATGCAGCTGTTCTCTTGGAGTGAAAGTTCACAGGGAGAGGTGGATCAACCCATAAAGCTCTGAAAGTCTTCCCAGAGCCCTCAAAGTCAACCCTTAGCTTAATATCTGGGTCAGAAGTATAACAAACTTAGACTTAGTAATTACTCATGAGTTATCAGAAAGGCTTAAAATCAACACTCACAAGCTGGGTTTAGTCCAATGGAGCTCTATGAGCTAAGTTCTAAGCAGAGTGAAAATATATGAGAATAAAAAGCTCAGCTTAGAGAACTGTTGCTTACAACTAAGCAAAAAATAAGGTATTTGTAGAACCAACTAGCTTTGATTCATTTTTTAACCATCTTATTGACATATCGTTCATGTGCCATATAATTCAATGACCTAAGTATATTAAAAAGGGTTGTACAATAATCACCACAGTCAATTTAGACCAATTTCTTCATACTTGTATCCATTATTATTAGCTCCTCACATCTCCCCAATCTCTTCTGTTATGACCCTCAGGAGCTGTTAATATAGCTATTGTCTGTATAGATTGACCTGAATTTCATACAAAGAAAACCTTGCCCCAAACTTTACAAAACCCAACAAAAATAAAATAAAACCAGACAGCCCCAATGCAGAAGAAAACACAAAATAATAAAAATGTGAACAATATTTTAAAAATGGGTCAAAAGAGGAAACAAATCTACTTTCCAGTGCATTCTGTCAGAGGACAAGACTATTCACATCCTTAGTCATTGGCCTGGGAGAGTTCAATGGAGGTTTAATCTGTCTGGGGACTCTGCAAATGAACACTGGGCTTTCATTGTCATCCACAGCTTCTGCAAACCCAGTCCCATTGTTTTCTCTCTTTGATTTACCAGAAAACAAAGATATTCATAGATACCCAGTCTTATTGCTCAATTCAAAAGTATACACTGACAATGCAAGGACATACAGGTGAAGTTCTATGAGCTTAATGAATTACCTAGCCTCCAAAAAATGACTTTCAAAATTCACTAGTTATGGTATAAATGCATACCTATAGCAAATTATTGTATACATTTCCATCTGTCATGGCTGTTATTTGCATCTTCTTTTTGATTAATTTCTCCCTTCCTTTATGTATTTTTCATGCCATTGCTTAAAGTTTTATCAACAGACATTACACTAATATCTGAAAAAGGTCCTAAGACTCAGATATACAAGTGGTGCCCCTCAAATTGAAAATAACTCCACTGTGTGGAGTTTTTGTAGTACACATTTTCCTGTTAGGCAAGCATGAAGCGATTTGCTCTGAGTTAGTGCACACAGTGGCATCATCTGGGAAGGTTCTCTGGTCACAGTGAAATTTTTATGACGCAGCAGTTTTGCTCCCACTTTAATATATTTGTTATGGTTGATTAGCATGCAGCTGTGGAATTTTGTTTCCTGCTCAGGAAAAATATCACAGAAACTGTTGTGACATTGAACACAGCCTCCCAGGACAGCACAATGGGAAAAACTCAGATGTAGGAGTGGTTTTTCTTCACAAAAAAGGTGAAATGTCATTTCATGACAAACTTCATTCTGGACATCAACCAACTTTCCAAACAGACAAAAATGTCGACTTGTAGTAGATCTGGAATTCACTGTTAATCAAACTTTCTATTTAGAGGTTCTGGTAAGATTGCCAAACAGTGTGAGATAAAAATGACCTGATTTGTGGCAGACGGGGAACTGCTTTTGCCACCATGACAATTCACCTGCTCACATAGCTATTTCAGTGCACCAGTTTGGGGGAAAAAACATTATGTCTCTCTTGTACCATGCACCTGACTCACCTGACATAATTCTGTGTGTTACTAATAGAATAAACCCATGCATATATAATCTAGAATCCCGCTAGCAATGTGTTTTGACATATCTTTGTATTTAATTTACTACTCATAGTTTTTAAATATACAGCTTCCTTTTCATCTTATATTTTGGCTTACTGCCAATACGTTTCAGACCCAATGAGCTCTTTTGTTTACTTTGATCATGTCGACAAGATTTGTCTTTCATGTATGAAGCCTTTATTTATCTTGATTGGAATTCTTCTGGCCAACTCTTACCTTGATCATCACACTTTCACAGATTTTGCAGGTCAGAGACATTTTTCAATCATCTAATCTGCAAGATAAATTTATGTCCCCTTTTAGTTAGTTATTTTATTCATTCAACTGGAATTTATTAAGCATTATACTGAAATGTATCAGTGATTCAAATGAAAAATATCATAATTGTTTTAGATGTATATATGAACAATAATCACATAGCAAACTAAGCATTTGGTTTTAAATATGATAAGTAAGGGGTTTCAGCAGATATAGGAAGAAGAGGCCTATTTCTTTTTAGAGACCCAGTTACATCTCTGAAGAAATATTCAGTCAGATTAGAAACTAGTCCAGAAGAGAGGAACAAAGAGTATTGGAAAGAGAGAATATATCTTTGGGAAATAGAGAAATAAAAAGAGGCTAGTACTGTTGGAATCTGGGCAATGATGAAATAAGAAACTTGTGGCCATATTAAAATTTTAGGTTACATGGAGGTTCAATTCCAGCAGCAGCTCCACAGCAGCAAAGGCTGGGCCTCCTACTCCCAGGACCAGAGGGCAGTGATGCCCCAAAAACATAAAACAAAAAAAAAATTGGGTTAGATCGCAGACACAGGGCAAACTCATCGAAAGCAAAGGAGTGATGTTCTCATATTTGATTTATTTAAAAGATCACTCCTGCTAGTGTGTGGAGAATGATTATAGAGGCACCATGAGTGGAAGCAAGGAAATGAAGATTAGAAGGTTATTACAATAGTCCTCCAGAGAGAAGCTAAGAGCTTAAACTAGAGTGATGCAGAGAAGCAGGGGAGACAAAGCCCAGGTCTATTTTGAAGCATGTTGCACCAGAAGTTAGTGATGGATTTTAAATGAGCAATCATGTGCGAAATGGGAAATCCTATATGCCTCCTCACTTTCTAAAAGAGTCAAATGGATGGATGGCGATAACGTCTACTGAGTTTAGAAAAAGCACAGGAGGAATAGGATTTGAAAAGGTGTACTGATGCTCTATATAAGACATGCTTGACTTAAAAGTATTTAGAATAATCTCAATGTCAAAAACGTCAAAGATTTCAAAAAGGAAGAGTAGACACTCAAAACATAGAGTCTGGAGATGTTCTGACTTCTATCATGGCCAGTCCCGCCAGAGAGGTGATTTTCAAATGACCCTCTTCTTTAGAAGACCAAATTATTTTCACTAATAGTCTTGACATAAAAGAGACCTTTTAATTTTATTGTGTATATACTATAGATAATTATACCAGTATAACATAGATAACTATCTCATTACACAGAAGAGAAAGATTAATTGAGTAATATTTTAATTATGCTGATTTTTTAAGGAAACATAAAAATAAAACTTGTACATATTTGTGAGGTCAAACATAAGTCAACAATTTGACTTATGGATTTGGATCTTGTCCCTGCTTCAGAAGAAGTAACCGATAAGCTCTTGAGGTTTCCCGGGTGATTGAAGGTTTTTTTTGAAAGTTTTTTATTATCAAGGAGCAGTTTAGGTTATAAGAAAGAGAAGACTCATGTTGGCAGGTCCCAGTCATGCTATGAAGACCCAGCATATGAGATTAGCCCAGCCAAGGCCAGTGGGGTTGGCAGTTAGGTTCAACCATCTGAGCAATGGTCTATTAGCAATCTATAGAAGGGAAACCAACACAAACTCTGAGTTCAGGTGAGTTTTTCTGGTTTGTGAAAGATATCGATGACCAGGAAGGTGACACAGGCTTTGGAAATGAAAGCTCTGTGTCAGAGAGTCTCCCATACTTCACCCCATACATCTTTTTTTTTGGTGTTGGTGTGATTTGTAACCTTGAAAATAAAACCCTAGTTTTAAAGATAGAGATTTCCTGAGTTCTGGTGAAGAATTAAAACTGAGGGAGCCTGGTGGTCATAGGGGTTGTATGCTAGGCTGGTCATTGAAAAGTGAGCAGTTTGAAACCACCAGCTTCTCTGCCAGAGAAAGACGAGGCTTTAGGTTCTCAGACACTCACAGGGTTAGTTAACCCTCACTCTGCCCCATCGGGTCACTATGAGTCAATCTTGGCTGTAAGCTGAGTGTGTTGTTGAGTTGAGGGGAAAGTGGGAACCCCTGAATGGAGAGCTGTCCAGTGTTGTAAGTCCCTGCTTGTAACTGGCATCTGAAGTCTTGTCCAGATTTAGCCTGGGGAACTGTGCCTTTTAATGTGTAAGAGCTGTCCAGCTTTCGTTCTCATTGTCATTCTCTCAGAAGAAATAATGATTACACATTTTTTTGTTTTGAACCCTTCTGCAAATGTATCAATAATCTTACCAAAGTTAGTATTTTATTACATAGTTTATTCCATATTGCATATAGCAACATTTTAAATTTCTTTCCAAAGTTGATGGAAATACACATTGTATTAATTTTGAGCTCAAATGTATGCTTTACATGAAGCAATAAATATGAAGATTGATCTATCCTCGATTTCATGTATAGAAAATCATACAAAACACGGAGTTATAAACAAAAATACAAATCCAAACCCAAAACCAATAACAATGACAAAACACCACAGAGAAAAGCCTCAATCAAAAAGAAAGCAGAAATTGCCACAAACTGAAACAACTGTAAAAGGGAAGCGATGATAAAATGTTACATTTTAACATTTCCTCAGTGATCTCTGCATGAGGATCAATATCAGGCAAGGCCATGTTAAAAGAACTAATTGATTTTATATCAGGGATAGAATTGAGTACTGATCTATGATTTATCAGCGATTCTGGTTAACTTTAGAGACATCATTATTATGTTAGGATACACAATATTAATAAATCATTTTTCTAGAGCAAACAGTGATTCTATTCATAGTGCCATTCATTTAGCCAGTGGTAGAGAACTGAGAATACTGTTCAGAAAAGGAAAAACTCACCTGAGCAGAATTGGGGAGCTGACAATATTTCCTTTGGACTGAAGGCTGAAATATCCTAGTGTGAGAAGCAACAGTGAGTGCTATCCCAAGGTGATGGAATTGGAGGTCCATGGACTTTGATCTTCCACTTTCTCTTTTTTGAGCATGCTCAATGAATGGTGACCTGGGAATATCCAATAGTTTTTAATCAAGGTATTAATTTTTTTTAATATTTGGTCTTTTCCATTGATATTTTTTAATATAGATTTTATTGGGGGCTCTTACAGCTCTTGTAACATTCAATACATCATTCGTGTTAAGCACACTTGTACACATGCTGCCACATTCATTTCCAAACATTTTCTACTTGAGGCCCCGGCATAAACTCCTCTTTCCCTCTTTCCTCTAGTTCTTTATTTTTTTAAATTTCAGCTCCCCATATTTCCCTTCTCCCTGTGTCCTCCCCCTGGAAAATGTTCTATATGTGCTGGTAAAGGATGTATATTGTGCTGTTGTTGGGTGGATTGCTCTGTATATGGCTATAAGTTGGATGATTTTATTGTTTAGCTCTTTTGTGTCATTGTTGAGTTTCCAGTTGTCTTTTGTTGTCAAAAAATTAGGCATGCAAGACTTCTATTATGATAATAGAATTGCCGATTTTTCTCTTTAATTTTATAAAAAGTTAATATATTTTGAAGCTCTTGAATTATGTTCTTCAAGAATAGTAAATTATTTAATATGACTCTTCTAGGCAAAGTCTACGTATCTCTCACCAGTTGACCATTTCCTTCATGGATCAGGGTAAGAAGAAGGTTGGGGGGTGGGGTGGCGCGGATATTGACAAGTTTCACCTATGAGTAATTGTGAATAGGACTCATGGGAATCCTCTCCTGCTGCGTATCAAATGAGCCCTCTGATCTGTAGGTGAGGGGATCTCACCACCAGCAAGAGTGAAAGCCCTGAACCTCCTGGATCCTGAAGACCAGGGGAGCAGCAGTGGAGCCAGGACCCAGCGTGTGACACAGGGTTGATGATGCCCAAGCCCAGGGAGCAAGTACAGCTGAGTGGTCCAAAAGCACTGAGTCACTCCTGATTCATCGTGACCCCCTGGAGAATCCGAGACTGTAACTGTTTATAGGAGGAGAAATTTCAGTTTCTCCTGTGGAGCTTCTGGTGGTTTTGAAGTGCTGATCATGTAGCTCTTAGCCCAACATGTAACCAATCTACCACAAGGATATTTCAAATATCAATAGCGTAACTTCCAATATCAGAGCAGCACAGACAGTACAACAAACCAACAGATGAACAGTCACATTAACTGCAAAGAGCTTTATCTATCTGTGTATTTTGAGAGATCCTCCCAAGTACAATTACATCAAACTATGAAGGATTTTTTCCCCCACTAATTAGTTTCAATTGTTTTGCGGCGACAAAAACACCATGCAATCTTGCGCTGTCTTTAGCAAAGTATATTAGATAGAGCTGGAAGGTCTGACGTGATCCTTTAGTCTCTAGATATCCAAACATGACAGGCTAACCAGATTATCCCTTATTGTCCCTGCTATGGATCCCCTGAGAATTTTCCATTAAAAAAACTACATAAAATCTCATGTATATACAAATATTAAGCTAGCAGTTCTTATCTACCAGTATTCTCCCTTTAAAATCATCTACTGCCAGGCTGAATTAATTAGTGAGTATTATGAGGTTAATTAAATTTAATGGGAGTTCATAGATATTTTTTTGACAAATAAAATAGAATTGCAAAAATCTTCATACACATTTCACTGATGTTTTAATGTCAAGTTCAAGTTAATTTAATGCTATGTATACCTATCTAAACTCATTATTTAAAAGGTATTATGGTCTCCACTGGCATAGGTGTCTGCTCTGTGGTTAACCTTAAAAGACTTTCTACTCCTAATAGTCAAAACACCCATAAAATATGCTCACATGAAATATGCTCAAATATGACCTAGAGAGCTTACATTCTTATCCAGAACTTACATGTGACCCATTTCAGACATTTCAATTTTTGATTAAAGAGAAAGAAAGAAATAAAAGAAAGACAATAAATTATTTATTCAGCTATCCAGCACCTAACAACAATTAATGGCATAGAGGTGTTTTAGTACCCAATGAATGATGTCAAATTAAATAAGAAACGACATAGGAAATGTCATAATGTTACTCAGGCTACATCCTTAAATTTTTCTTTTATTTATTTTTAGTTTATTTTTGACAGGTTCATTAACATACAGTTTACATACCATGCCTTTTCCTAGTTCAATCTTATTCATCAGAGTTACGTAACCATCACTGCTATCAAGGTCAGGCTATTTCTTCTTCCTTGTACTACTCTCCTTAGCCCTCCGTTTCCCACCCACCTCCATGCCTAGGCCCTTTGTAACTATTTTTCTGTTTTATTTTGTCTTTTGGGGGGCATCACTGTCCTCTGGTGGAAGTGGGAGGCCCAGCCTTGCTCCTGGAGAGCTGCTGCTGTATTTGAACCGCCAAGCCAGTGGGCTGCAGTCCAGCACTCAACCACTATGCCACCGGGGCTCAGCCCAGCCCTTTGGAACAATTAATCAGATTGGTATCTCTACCAGCTATCTAGACTGTGTTTCATATGCAGAAAACATACAAAAACCAAAACAACGTACAAATCATTAAACAACAAGAAAGGAAACAGAAAAAAGTCTCAATTGCAAACAAAGTAGCAAATAATAAAAACTGGAATGATCATACATTAGTTCAAGAGGGAAAACAAATGATAAGGTATCACATGTTGACCTAACTACAGTAATTGCATTACCACACTCTGTCTGATAATAAGACTCTCCCCATTGTTCCTAGTCCGCAGGGATTATTTTGTGGATCAGTCTTTTTGGAAGACTCTGGTCATTGAATTTTGTGCTTCCTTTGTCATCCATAGCTTCTGAAAAACTGGTGTTCAAGATTTAGGATTTAATAGCACTACCTCTTCTGGGGTTATTTCTTATTTTTATAATTGTTGGATAATAGGCTGGTCTGTTTCTTCCATGTGAATCTGATTGATATCTCATGTAGATGACTGCTTGTCTAAAGACAAGCCTTTCAGATACCAGATGACATTGTTTCTGATAGCCAGGCACCAGTTTCTTTCTTCACCATGTTTTACTCTAATCCCTGTATCTTCAGTGGTCCAGGCATGAAGGTAGGCATGGAGGAGGGCCATGTCAGGAGAATTAATTGTTCTTAGATCAGGCCTAGAATTAAGTGCCGGCTTAAATTCACTTATATATCTATGGTTTATATATGTTGCTGGTTTATTTTAAAGGTATTATTTTTATTTTGTTGAAGATATTGTAAATTATTCCTGTGGGTTATGTTCAATTGATGTTATCATTAATTTAGCCAATAATGTAGCATTTAAAACACTGTGGAAATGCAATGCTTATGTGCATATTTTGATATGGCTGAATTAATGTAATGATCTTAGAAAAATCAATGCATTTGAATTTTAGTTTTGCAGAAGAATATTGAAATTATCACGGACTTCAAAAAGACAAACAAAACTGTATTGGGAGAAGTAAATTCAGATGGAAATGATTTTGGTTTTTGATAGATTCCTTTGGCATTTCTATGTTGGCCATTGTGTCATCAGTAAATCATGAAAATTTTGTGTCTTCCTTTCTGATTCTGATATCCTTTTCATATCTCTATCACTTCTAGTACACTGATGAATATTGGAAGCCTTCCTTTGTTCCCAATCTTAGGAGCAAAGTCTTCAATCATTAAGAATTATATATAGTGTTAATAGTAGACTTTTTTGTAGATGTTCTTTATCAAGTTGAGGAAGTTTACCTGAATCCCTATTTCTCAGAGCTTTTATTTTTGTCATATGTGGGTGCCAAATTTGTCAGATGCTTTTTATGTATCAATTGATATGATTTTTTCACTTAGTCTATTCTTATACTGTTAAAAACTTCTGCTATCCTTTTGTAGCCTTCTCTCTATATAGACACAAATATTTATACATATATACATATTTATGTATGTAATACATATGCACACATCATACATCTGTTATTTCTCTGTATATATAGTATATATCCTTTATGCATATACACCAATTGAAACATAAGAGTATATGTATATACATTCCTATGTATACACATACATTTCACATATATTCTTGACTATCTCTATTGATATCTATCCAAATTTGTAATGTCCCTATCTGATTTTAGTGTCAGGGTCATATCAATTTCAAATAGGGAATTGGAGAGTTTCCTCTCCTCTTCTTATTTCTGGAAGTATTTGTTTAAACTTTGCATTAGGTCTTCTTTAAGCAAAGGATTGGCATTACTTCTATAAAATTAATGTTGTCTTTTTAAAATGGATTTCTCTAGTGAAACTATCTGGCCAGGGAGATTTCTTTCTCTAAAAATTTTAAAATATGAATTCATTTTGTTTGATAATTATCCATCTATTCAAATGATCTATTTCATACTGGGAATATTTTAGTAGTTGGTTCCTTTTGAGAAATTAGTTCTTGTCATTAAAGCAAACATATTTGTTTGTAGTATTTGCCTAGTGTATCTTTTTTAAAATCTGAATGGTCTATAGTGCCTTAATATTTTTATTCATTTTAATATTGATTTAAGCTGACTATAGCCCATTTTTTCCATTATCAGTCTTCCTAGAAGTTTGTCAATGCTCTTAATCTTTTTTCAATCAACCAGTTTTTTCTATTTTACATATGGTTTCTGTTTCAATATACTATTTTTATTATTTTCTTCTTTTGCTTGCTTTGATCATATTTGGCTTTTTCCTCCCTATTTTCTTACATTAGGAGCTTGGCTATTGTTTAGAAACTTTTATGTCTTTGAAACTCTGAATCTAGTGCTATCACTTTCTCTTGGCACTACTTTAATTACATCTCATACATTTCTATATGTTGTATTTTCATTTTTATTCAGTTTAATATATTGACATTTTTCCTTTTGACTTCCTCTGTGAACCATGAGTTATGTAGAGTATTTTGTTTATTTTTCAAGTGATTTTGTTGCTATCATTCGTTATTTATCTTGTTATCATTCTGTTATTGATTTTTAGTTTGATCTCATGTTGATCAGAAAGTAAACTCTGAGATTTAAATGCTTCTAAAGTAATGAGGTTTGATTCATGGCCCAGAGTATGTCTATCATGGCATTGTGTCTGAGTGGATTTTCTAGAGAAGTAGCATTGATGAAGCATATAGAAAGAAATTTGTATTAAGAGCTGCCTCATACAGTGTAGAAATGGGTAAGTGTTGTCCATGTTAAATCCATGCATCAGAGATTACTCTGGAGTGATTTCCTGACTTGCATAGTGGCCAGGGATGATGAACCAAGAAACAGGGAGATGAAGTAGCGGGGTAAAATAAGAAGATTACAGCTAATGGGCACAAAGGCAGATAAGTCTTAGAACTTCAGGCCTGATATTCAACATTTGCAGATCAGGTGACGGACTCGATAGTTCCCAGGTTCCATAGCTTATGTGACCAGCTGTAAGCTCAAGTCCAAAGATGCCGAGGTTGATGAGCCAGATGAAAACCATCAAGGAGAAGCAAGATAGCTTCCCTACAGCATCAACATATGTATGAAGTAGACCACACTCAGAGGAAACATCATTATTGCTGATCATCAGTCCACTCTAATCTTTCCACGACTGGTTAGTGAAATCAAAGCAGATACCAAAATGGAACTGATTACATTTTGTTAGATCATATCATGGGGGAGGCCTCAACAAAAACAAAAAAAACCATTGAGAATCCTGTTGCTGGTGGTCATTGGGTCTGGTACAACCCTACGCACAAGTGAAACACTGCATGGTCCTCCGCCATCCTTACAGGGCTTCCTATGCCTGAGTCCATTGTTTCAGCCTCTGCATCAATCCATCTTCTTGAGGACCTTCCTCTTTTTGGCTGCCCCTCCACTTCACCCAGTATGATGCTCTTCTCCAGAAACTAGGCTCTTTTGACAGTATGTCCAAAGTATGGACAAATTCTTGTCACCTTTGCCTCTAAGGAGCACTCTGCCTGAATGTCTTCCAAGACATATCAGTGTCTTCTTGTAATCCATAGCCCTTTCAATATTTTTCTCCAGCACCACAATTTAAATGCACTAATTCTTTTTCCTTAGTCAATCCCCAACTGGCACATGCACATGAGGGAATGAAATACCATGGCTTAAATCGGCAGAACCTTGACCATCAAAACAACACTCTTGCTTTTCAGTACTCTAAAAGGATCTTTTTTTCAGCAGATTTACCTAATGTGTTATATCTTCTAATCTCTTGACTGCTATTTCTATGAGTACTGATTGTGGATCCAAGAAAGGCAAGATCCTCAACAATGCCAACCTTTTCTCCATTTATCATAATGTTGCTTACCGGTCCAGCTGTGAGAATGGTGGTCTTTACATTGAGTTGGAAAACTGACTGAAGGCTGCAATCCTTGCTCTACATTGGCTTATCACAGGTAGGTACTAAGCTTGTCTCTAAGCCTGATGCCACCTTGTCCTTTATATTAGCCAGTTTCCTTGATTATTTATTTAGCATAGAAATCGAACAAGTTTGATGAGAGAATATGATGCTTATGCACATATTTTCTGATTTTTTAAAAAATATATATCCTGTTGGGAGCGCTTACACCTTTTATCAAAATCCATACATATGTCCTTTGTGTCAAACACATTTGTACATATGTTGCCATCATCTTTTTGAAAACACATTTCTTTCTACTTAAGCCCTTGGTATCAAGTCTTCATTTTTCCCCTCTCTTCCACCCTCAACCCCCCTTGATTATAAATTATTCATTTTTCCCCCCTCTATCTTATACTGACTGCTGCCTCCCTTCACCCACTTTTCTGTTGTCTGTTAGTGTGACCAATTCTTCCTACTCACCCCCCTCCCTTACTCTCCTAGTATTGCTGCTCCCTTTGTTGGTCCTGAGGGGTTTATCTGTTCTGGATTCCCTGGGTTGAGCTCTTATATGTATCAGTGTACATGTTCTGGTCTAGCTAGATTTGTAAGGTAGAATTGGAGTCATGGTAATGGAGTCATGGAGGAAGCATTACAGAGCTAAGAGAAGGTTGTGTGTTTTGTCAGTGCTGTACTTCACCCTGATGGACTCTTCCTTGTGGCCCTTCTCACAGGGGTGTCTAATTAACTACTGATGGGCTTTGGGTCTCCACTCTGCCCTCCCTCTCATTTCCATCAATATGATTATTTTTTGATTGTTTTCTTCACATTCTGGATGTCTGATACCTGATCCCATCAACACCTCATGATCACACAGGCTGGTGTGCTTCTTGCATTTGAACCTTGTTGCTTGTCACCTGGATGGCCACGTATTTATCTTCAAGTCTTTAGGACTCCAGATGCATATCTTTTGATAGCTGGACACCACCAGCTTTTTTCACCACATTTGCTTGTGAAGCTGTTGTGTCTTCAGTGATCTTGTCAGGTAAGGTGAGCATCCCAGAGTGCCGTGTTAGTAGAACAAAGTGTTTTTCTGTTGAGGGAGGACTCAATGTGGAGGTCAATGTCCATCTTCTGCTATAGTATTCTATAAATAAATATATGTACATAGATCTATTCTATCATTTTACATAAATGTATTTACATATAGGAATGGCTGTATTTAGATCTTAATAAATGTCCTTTGCCTCCTGGGTTCTTTCCTATATTGCCTTTCACTTACTTCCAATACCACTACAATGTGCAGCCTTCATTCAGCTCCTGGTTGATCCTCTCTCTCTTGTCCAGAAAGACATGCAGAGACAATAATATACACAAAACAGCAAAGCAACACATAACAAAAGGAAAACAAATAAGATAAAACAATAATGAATACAAGAAAACAAAAACATCAATAAAAATTTTAAAAAACAACAGCAAAAAAAGAAAAGCCCTCTGAGTTTCAGGTCTGTCAGTTGACGTTACGAGGGTTTTCCAGTTGAGTCTGCTGGGGTGCCATGCCCTGGACCCCAAGTCCACCTTTGGCATTTTTCAGAGATTTCAAGGTTTTGCTCTTTCCTGCTCCATTATACATTCATAGTGATTCAGCCAGTGTTGGGGGGAAGGTGGGGCTGGGATCAGGAATATGCCCCGCACCATGTCTCCAGTGCTGTCCTTTTTTAGTGCTAGGTATCAGTGAGGGACATTGTTGAGTGTCATGGTGGGGCTATCCCTGTGATCCTCTGTGCATTGACTGCTCTGAGGCAGAGTATTGTCCTCAGGGCTTGGTGGGCCTGAGTGTATTCCACTCTCTCCTGCCCTCTTTGTTTGCTTCTGATCAGATGCACGCCTCCTCCTGAGCTGCAGCTTCAGTGCTGTCCTTTGAAGTGCATTCCTCTGGGCCTGGGCTCCTTGGGGGGGGGGGCCCAGATAGTTGGGGTTTGAGGCAGCCCCATGGGTTTTGATTGGTTCCCTGATTCATGTATCTATGTTGCAATCACCTCTTGGCACAGCAGGCTGAAATCTGGTCTTTCTCTCCCTGCCTGTGAAGCTATAAACAACACCCTCCCCTTGGGTGGGTTAGTGCCCTATTCACCCACCAACCCACTCTGGCTCTTTCTGTTTGTTTGTTTTCCCCCTCCTTTTTAGTTGACTGCTGTGTTAGTCTTGGTAGACCAGAGAAACAAATACATAGACACTCATGTGTGTATAAGAGACAGTTTTAGATAAAGGGTCATTAGTTAAACATTAAGAAAGCATCCTGATCAATCCCAGTCCAAACCCATATGTCCAATATTAACCCATAAGGTCAATACCAACCTATAAAGTCCACGTCACACTCATAAAATACATACAATAGTGCTGAATGCAGGAGGGTCACAGGCCAGTGGGTTGGAAGTCCTGTGGATCCAGTGGTATTGTAAGCATTTTAGCACTAACTGGGGCCGCCACGTGGCTTCTCTGGCTCCAGAGGTCTGGTTGTACCAGGGGAGGTCCATGTGTCTTCTCCACAGGGATGTCTCCTAGGGAGTCAGTCAGCCTTGTCAGTAGAGAGTCTCCCAGGGAGTGAGCTGAGAGAGAGAGAGAGAGAGAGAGAGAGAGAGAGATCTCCCACTTCCAAGGAGGAAAATCCAGGAGTTCCTAAAATTCTCAGGAGAAAGCTTTGCCCACACAGAGGACTCGTTGGCTATGGCCCGATGGACAGGTTAGACTCCAGAGAACAAAACAAACTCACTGCCATCGAGTCAGTGCTGACTCACAACCACCCTGCTGTGGGTTTCTGAGGCTGTAACTGTTTCCTGGAGCAGAAAGCCTGGTCTTCCTCCCCTGGAGCTGCCGGGAGTTCTGAACTGCCCACCAAGTGAATTGCTGCTCACTGCATAACCATTAGATGAGTGAGTACATTCCCTAGCATCAAACTATCTTTGCTATCTGTCTAGCTAGCCATTTCTATACCAGGGATTATGATTTTCTGAAATACCCTTGGGTTAGGGGCATTGAAGCTTCCAAGTATAATTGTGGATTTATTTATTTATTATTTCATATCAGGTTTAGCTTCACATATTTGAGCTCTGCTATTTGGTGCATGCACATTTATCACTGTGATGTTTTCTTGGTCTATTGATGTTTTTCTTCTTTTAAAAGATCCCCATATTCCCTCTGTCCATAGCAATTTACTTTCCTTTTCAGGTTCCTTCATCTAATATTTTGGTAGCTACTGCTGATTTTTAAAATTAATGTGTTCATGGATATTTTCCCATCTTTTGACCTACTAAGATTTTTATATTTCAGATGAATTTCTTAAGAGAATATCATTTTGTTGTAAAATTCACTAGTGAATTTTAATTCATTCTGCTGATCTCTCATTAACATAGAACATTGTATATAATCTAATTACTATTGTGTGCTTAGGTATGGCATTTTCACCTCTTTGTTCTGTTTCATTTTTCTCACACTCTCATGTTTTACTAAGTATCTTTTAGAATTTTTATTTTGATTTATCTTTAGTGTTTTCAAAGGTATCTCTTTTTATATCACTCTTTTAATGGTTGTTCTATATTTACATAACATGAGCATCACTTATCACAGGCACTTTCCCATTATGTCTGTCTGTTTTCATCAATTTTTATAAAACTTCTTTAAGTATTTTCTTTATATGTATTATAAAACATATAAAGTGGTGTCCTTATTAATTTAATCATCAAATACAATTTCGTATGCTCAAAAGAACAAGGAAAGTCTCCTGTATTTTGGTCTTCATATCCTTTCTTTTAATAATTTCCATTAGTTCTTCCTTCAGGGTAGTTGTGCTGACAATAAATTGTGTTCATTTTCTTCCTCTGAAAATGTCTAGTCTTCTCTATTTTCAAACAATAGTATGACTGAATATAGAATTCTGTGTTGGCAGATGTTATTATCTTTCTTTCAATAAAATTGATGTCCTTCTACATCAAAGACTTGGGAAACTAAGTGGAATATATTCAGATGAGAATCTGAACCCTGAACATCAAATAGAAGGATGTAGAATTAGATTGAACTCTTGAATGGAAAGAGATATCGACAATACATTGGGTGCAAAAACATTGCCCAGTGCCTGCCAGCTTCCCTGGCATGATGTGCCCACCCTGGAAGCGAGCAGAGAGTGGGGAGTTTTCCTAGGAGACTGACCACAGGAAGGCAACCACAAAGGATTTCAAAGAAGAAAGGCCGTTCTGTTGATGGGATGAAGCAAGGCGAGCAGGATGAGAGCCAGGGCTGAGAAGGGACATTGCAGGAAGCCTGGACATGCACCCTGGGCGTCCTGCTGACCATGGAGGAGAAGAGGAGTCAGGAATTTTGGAGGGGTCTGCTTGTGATTACATTAATGAGGTCTGACCACGTAGCCAAGACAAACCTACTAAGGAGTAAAACTTCAAATCTCAATGCGATCACCCCCACCTAGTCAGTCTCGACAGGTATTCAGAAATCTAAACAGGACAGATTGCCATGACCTGAGCAGTCTTTCGGATGTGCCCCCTGCACTTATTCCCAGACACTGGTGGGAGTGGAACCACAGCACCACCTGACTACCAGTGGCAGTACACTTCACAGCCTGGAAACCAACAGGAATGTCCTCCCGCCTTTAGGCCTGCAATGTTGTGGCTGAAATTCAGTTATTAGAAAAAGTTCCCCTTGCCCCATTACCCAAATTTCTGCTAGAGTTTGGAGTCTGTCTGCAGCTCAGACACTGGAAGGAGTATACTTGCTTCACAGCAGCACATAGGACAGAACCTGTGTTTGCTGCCCACTGGCCAGCAGCAGGACAGGCTTATAGCACAGCACCTGGCAGGAGCACATTCTGTCTGCCAGCCAGTGACTGCCAATTGTCAGTAGGTCCGTGTTGCCTGATGGGTGAATGTGAGCACACCAACAGACCCGCTACCAGTGGGAGAATTTCCTCTCCAGTACCCTGAAGACCAGTGAGAGGGAGTCTTCAGTCTAGTAACCATCCGGAGTGAGCCTGCAAATATTTTCCAGTTCCTGACCCATCCCTCTCATGTGGACAAAGTAGCCCGAAATACCAAACACATAGACTAGCACACAACAATGGGCTCATCCCTTAGTCCCATGTGTAACAGGGAAATCTCTCTATATTTTTCTAGTGACCATCTGGCATGACTCAGCAGGCACTTCTCCTTACCCAATGGTGACTCTCAGGGCCACTTTCTCCAAGACTTGAACAAGGCACTTCCTGTGTGAACATCCAGTGGCCATCCTGGCTGCAGCAACAGCCATCCTACACTCAGCCAGTTCCCACATGCCTTGATTTCCCACCATTGACTGATACACTAATTCATGCCCACTCCCAGTTCTTACCCCATTCATGTGGGTAGCAATGCTATCCTGTGACTTAAAGAAAACCTGTGCAGCTCTTCAGCAGAGGTTGGCACCAATTGTTTGCACTCACCCAGATGGGTCACCTCATCCCACCAGGACTATAGCAGGACTGTGGCCAACCAACATTTGCCTCTCAACCCCAATATCCAATGAGCAATTTGCTATTCCACCCACACTCAATATAATGGGGAGAAATATACAAGCCTAATCATTGAAGCTAACAAGTAGATATGATCTACTATATCAATGAGGAAAGGAAACTGGCACTTTCAAAGTTACAAGCAAGCCATAGCCCAGAATCACTAAAAGATAGGAGAACCTTCTGTCCTGATCTCCAGAAAATGCACCAATGTTTGCATTAACTTGGCATTTTAATGCCTTGAAGAAAATAGAAAATATTAAATAACTTAAAGAAACAGGACAAGACAGATCAGGAAAATAATTAAAATAAAGGCAGAAGTCTTTCCTGAAGAAGAAATGGTAAAAGGGTTACCTATTGTTAAGGAATTCAAAATAGGTTACCTACTGTTAAGGAATTCAAATGACATAAGTAAGGATCCTCAAAGACACACGAAAGACGGAAAATGCTGAGTAATAACATAGAAAGCCAACATGAAGGAAAGATGACAAAACAAACAAATCAAACTATACAAAATAACTAGAAGTACAGACAATCAACAATAAAACATCAGAAATAACTCAATGAGTACACCTAAAAGTAGAATTGAATTAATGGGATAAATCATCAGCAAAAACTAGAAAACTGCAACTCACCAGCATGGAGTGAGTCGGTTCTGAGTACAACTCCCCTTGTAGATTTCGGAGTCTGTAACTCCTTGCCGGACTACCAAACCCCTTCTTCCTCCAGCAGAACAACTGATGAGTGTGAACTGTTGACCTTGTGAACAATAGCCCAGTACATTATCTGCTGCACCAAGGAGGGTTTTCTGGAGCTAATTTGAGGTACAGTAAAAGAAAAAAAGAATGATGAAAAATCAAGGAAGACTATGGGTTATATGATTCAATGAAGAGGAATAATTTATAGTGGCTGAAATTCCAGAATGAGAAGACCAAAATGAAAAGAATAAATAGGAACAAAAATACACAGAGAATTTGTGAAGACTTGATTTCAGAAAACATTCTTGGTATGAGGAAAAACAGGAAGGTCTTTCCCAATAGCACAACTAACCCCATACAGTATAGACCCCAAGGAAATTCCACAAAGACTATTATCTCCTTCCTTTCCAAATGCAAAGACAAAGCATTCTGAGATAGACTTGGGAAAAAACAAAATATCACCTACAAAGGAACATGATGAAGACTGGGCTCAGAATCTGGGCAGAAGCCATAGAGGTAAAATGGCACTGGGTGATATATGTAAACCACTGAAAGAAAAAGAAATTGGCAACCATGTCACTCAAATATAATGGCAAAACAAGCTCTTTTCCTGATAAACAGAATGCAAAAACTACACAAACCTTACAAGAACTATTAGTAGACATCCTTTGCACAGAAAACAATTGACATAACTCAACATTATAAGAGGAAGACACATGACCACATCACCCAGATACCAATCGAGGTCAATATGAATAGTAAAATAAAGCAATAAATTAAAATATAATCGATAACAAACTTCCATATGCATAGGAAATCAATTATAAATATGTTATTTATATATAAAAGAATATACATATTATTTTAAATTCAGGAAAATAAAAGTAAGCTTCAGAGTAACCACAAACAAAACTAAAGAACCTGCTCACCCAAAATAAGAAACTGTAAGCTTTCAATGGGTAAATTATTAAATTATTTAAAATGAATAATAATAAAGGAAATGAAAAATAACCAATAAAGGGGACTTGGCATAGAAAATGAATTGGAACAAATACTTTGTCAACACCACACACACATATGCACACATGAATAACAAAATATTAACAATAAATTCATACCTATTGCCAATCACACTGAAGGCACACTGAATAAACAGGCTCTAGAGAATGGCAGAAGAGATACAAAACACTCAGTGATCTTCCCATAGGAGACACAGCACAATGTACAAAAAGACATGCATAGGTGATTCAAAGGTGGGAAAAATAGCAAACAGTCACCAAAAAAGAGCAGAGGTAATAATATTTACCTCTGATAAATAGATACTAAGTAAAAATCAATCATTAGGGATAAAAGCATAAGATGATGGCTAAAGTATTAATCAAGCAAGAAAACAAAATTTTAATAAAAATATACTTGATGATATAGCTCACATACATAAACTCTAACAGTACTGAAAAGAGAAATAGTTTCACAATAATAGTAAGAGACATCAATATACCGCTTAACAGCTAGAAAGAATTTCATCAAAGAAAATTACAGAAGATCAAAATAACAACCTCACTGACATACAGAACACTCAGTCAGGCAGCAGCACAATACATATTGTTCTCCAGAACACATAGATCATTCTTCCAAATAGGGCAGTTTTAAGTTTATACAATAAGCCTCAATAATTTTTTAAGTTGAAATTATTTAAAGCATCTTCTTAGATCACTATACTATAAGACTCAGAATGAATAATAGGGAATTATCAAATATATGGAAATGGAATAACATCTTGCTTAAAAATTACTGGGTAATAAAAGGAAAAGAAAAATGGAATACATGACATTTTAAAGAGTCTTAAAACCAAATGAGAACTAAACAAGGTACCAAAACCTTTGGGACACAGATAAAGCAATGCCAAGGGGAGATTTTATAAGACTGAATGCACTTATCAAAGGACCAAACATCTTAACCCACAAAGAAAACCAGTAGGAAAGGAAGCTCAGAATAACTGGAAGAGAGGAAAGAAGAGGTAAATGAAACAAACAAAAAATAGAATGAACCAGACTAGCAGATATCTCTTGGAGAGGGTCAATAAAATTGACAAACTACTAGCCAAAGTAACAAAGAATAAGAGTAAGAAGATGATGCCAATAACCAAAATAAGAAAGGAGACGGTTGACTTTATAGCAGAGTCAATTGAGATGAAGAGCATAAGACAGTGTCATGAAAAATTGTGCTACAAAAAATTTGCATAATTAGAAGAAATAGAAATTTTCTAGAAACACAATACCTAACCTAAGAGAAACAGAAAAAGAAAACTTGAACAGGCCCATTACAAGATAAGAAATTGAAGGGACCATTGGAAAAAACAAGAAGAATAAAGAAGAATTTTAGCAATCATCCAGAGAAGAGTTGA